>PVHY01004706.1:0-90955 GCA_004024945.1 Uropsilus gracilis
GGGGAGTCAGATACTGGGCAATGGCAGAGACAGTATCTAAGAGAACAGATATGTACGTGCGCTTAGCACATTTATGCAGTGGGCTATGGGCTACTAACCTACTAGTATCCCCACTAGACTATCAAACCCTAGGGAGTTCCCGCCTGGGGTGTAGTATGTCTTCAGCACATGCAAGTGTGTTCGTGTGTCTTTGACTCATGTATATGTAAACCTGCATAGACATGAAAATACATGGAAGCTTAGCAAGTCTGAATAGCCGTTGGAGGCCACATAGCTGTAGATCACTGACCTAGTCTGTCAGCCCTACATAGTTCGTGTTCTCAGGGCAACACCCTTCTGACTGATATTTGGGACAATGCTGAAGAGGCCCGGTGTTAGGTCTCTAGCATTATTTTCCTGGGTGCATCAGTGCGGCAGAAGCTCATGAGGCTGCATACACAGCTCAGGGGTGCTGGCGAGATTAATTCCACCATGCCCCTGGCTGTGCTCCTGTACCCCTCTCTGTTCAAGGCTGCGACAGATTGGGACCATCAGGGAGTTGTGAGACCCCCCCCCCACAGTTACTAGGAGGTATGAAGGGAACATCGCTGTTGCTGATGCCCCCCTTTTAAACCGAGGTCTAAGTTCTAGCAGGAGTCACCTTCTGAAGCTCTAGCAAAAACTGCCTCCATCTGGGGACCCGCCTTCGCCCCCAGCTCTCAGTCCTGCTCTCTGGAAATGAGCTCATCTGCTCACCGGCTCTGAGATACAATGCCCTGAAATTGCTCAGGGTGCTTGCACCGTGGTGACCAGAAGGCTGGCACAGGGGCACTGGCTTGTGAATGGAGCAGAGTTGATATTTGGGGGGGACACAGGATCTCAGGGTACCCTGGAATCCTTTCCCACTCGTTCATGGACAAATTGTATCAACTTCCACGGATTCTGTTCTCCTTCATCTCTGGGTCTTTGCACGTGGCCCTCCTCCTTCCTGGACATTTTCGCTGCTCTTGATCCCCTTCACTGAACTGACCCCACCTGGACACCACCCAGGTTCGGGCAAGGGTCCTCCTCTGTGGTCCACCCCAACATTGGCACTTGATTATTAAGGCTTGTCTGCTTGTGGGTCCTTCTCGCCGCCCCCCTCCAACAAGCTTGTGGGGTCACAGGGCCCATGCATTCCCTGGCATCTAAAGCCTCACCTGCACATATTGGGGCTCCCATCTTAACTGTTGCATCTTGTATGCCCTTTGGTTCTTTATTCACCTTTCTATGGATTTGCATTCAAACATACAAAACCACAAGCTTAGACTGTTCCCGAGGGAAGAAGAAATAAAGCAAGCCCAGTCTTTAGGCGTAGAAGGACCTGAATTCCTCATTCCAGTCCCCCTGCTTACGGAGTCCACGACCGGCACCCACACGGTGAAGTGACGCTTGCTGTAAGGTGCAGGTGGCGGAGTGGGGAGGCTGTTGAGTGGGGGCACCATGCAGATCTGGGTGCACCCCGTCCACAACCCTAGCACATATGCCCAAACCTGCACTCCTTACCAGCCCTGTCATAGAGCAGCCAGGAGGGCAATGGTCCGGTGGGGCTGAGGAGGCTTGGCGAGCGCCACAAGGTTGAAGAAGAGGAACTGCCAGGCCAGACAGCGGGGACCACGGGAGCTGGGGTGGTGGCCCGGGGCTTCTCCCCAGCCTCCCTACACCTGCTATCCTCAGGCTCTCTTTGCTCCTCGCTCTGCACGCCATCAAGAGCTGTTTTCCAGGAGGCTCATTTATCGGCAGGCTAATTTTATTTTTATTTTTATATATTTTTGAGACTAGGTCTATTTTTGCCTGTGGAACTGCAGGCTCACCTTGCCCGGGGTACCACAGACTCAAGCAATCCCCAGCCTCAGCTTCCCAGGTAGCTGGGATTACAGGTGTGTGCCACCATGCCCAGCTATTTTTTGGGACTAGGTCTCCCTGTGCTGTCCCGGATAGGACTCGAACCGCGACTCCATAAGCTGGCCGCGACTCCATAAGCTGTCGCTTACAGGCACGTGCCACTGTGCCTGGCCTTGACAGGCTAATTTAAAAGTTCCCCACATGCAGAGAAGACGTTGATCTCCAGCAGGAGTTTATTTCTCCCCATTAGCATCACATTATACGATCTCTGACAGATTAATCACAGCTATTGTTGCGCTGTTTATTCTACACATGGTATCATTTCACTTTCAAAATGTAATTTTAATTAAGAAGGAAGTGCAGGATGGGAAGGCGTTTTCCTGACTGACTGGCAGCTCAGGCCCTTCTAGGCAGGTGTGGCCCCTGCGGCCTGCAGTGGTGGCTATTCCAGAAGGATCTCTGGTGCCAGCCTGGGAGGAAGCGAGCCCCTGGCTCATATAAAGCGATTGGAGGACTGGAATCATTCCATGGAAGCTGAGTTGTATACTCTTCCAAGAATTTTCTTACTCAGCTTACAAATGAGCATGCTGTTCTACCATACAGTCTGAAGAATGTGACTGGTGTTGACTAGGAGGCTGGAGATGGGTAGAGGCTGAATCTGTGTTCATCAGGGTTCTGAGGCTTGTGTGTTCTGGGTCCGAGCTGCTTACTGCCTTTGTGATTTGGGGGCAAGTGACTTAAGCTCTCCAAGCATCAGATTCTTTCCAGGCCGAAGATATCCACCAGGGATATACCTGGAAATGCTGGGAGATTTAGGCAAGTCTGTGCAGGTGAGGTTTCAGGGATGATCCTGGCACATATCTGTTCAGGAAATGGATCGGTATTTGCTCCCATGTGCATTGTCATCTGCCCAGATCCAACTAGGGGTGACAGAAGAGGAGCGCACCAGACTCAGCCAAATGGGCCGTTTTACAGCGGCCCACCCTGGTTTGGAAAGGGCAACCACTTTGAAACCGCAGAATCCAGAAACACATTTCAGCTTCACCATTTCCCCTCAAGTTCTGGACCCGGAGCCAGATACCCAGTTGTTGGAGCAACAATTCTTTTTTTTTTTTAAGAAGAAAAACATTCTGTGGCGAGGGAAAAAATGCTTGCACAAGAGACCCGAGAAGAAAAGCGCCTATGTGATGGAGTCTCACTGGACCAGGGGAAATAAAGAGCTGCTTTGCTACCAAGCCCTTAGGATGTGGGGGAAAGCTGGCTGGGACTCTGCCCCCGTGTGTGGGTGCCAATATCCTACTGTCAGACCCGATTTGTGTGAGGACGTGAATGAGGAAGCCTCTCCAGCTCCTCAACCCCCCTTGGGAATGAGCCAGTGTTGTCACTGAGGAGTAGCAGCTGCTGGACTCTTATCCTTGTGGTAGATTCTAGAAACCATTAGGTGTTCCCAACCAAGAAGCTGCAGAAATGAAAGAGGAGGAGGGAGAGAGGTGAGGGGGAAGAGGGAAGGGGAGGGGAGGAGGAGGGGGGATAGAAAGAAGAGAAAAAGGTGGAAGAAGAGGAGGAGGGAGAAAAAGGGGAGGAGGGAGAGACGGGGAAGGAGGAGGGTGAAGAGAAGAAGAAAAAAATTACCTACAATTCCTAGAGGTAAAGCCACCATTCCTACTTCCAATTCTCTATTAGGTCCCATCAAGGTTAACATTCAAAGGCTAATCCGGTTCTTTTGTTGCATTGGAGTCTTGTTATTTCTAACATCCAGTTCTCTGACATCAGCTATCCAGATTTTCATGGTACCCAGTAGGACTGTCCTCTAGAAACCATCATTAGATTGGACAGAGCAGACTCATCCCGAGAAGTGGGCACCCCTGTTTGTGATCATTCCTGCCAGAGAACTCATAGCAGTCGTGAGGCTTTGACACTATTAAACACGATTCCTTAAGAACAGCTGGGATCTGTTAGCATAGAAGAAAGGTACAAACGGGGTAAAGATTGAAGGTGGCACATATGGCATTGTCTTTAATGGACATTAGAATGCGCTTCATCTGTGCAATGGACCTTGAGTCCACAAAGTCACGTTGTTCCAGCTGTGGATCCAGCATCTTCCCGAGCTCCTGCCTGTGTGCAGAGCAAGATGAGACTGGTTTGCATGGGAAGAAAGTGAGGCTCACCCCAGACATCAAGCACAGTATTTACAGATCTCTCAACAGAGAAATGAGGCACTGATTATGCCTTTTTATGGGGACATTTTCTTTCCCAATGAAAAGAAAATCATCAGAAACACTCTGTCTTAGTTAACATTTTTATAGGCTTTGATATACTTTTCGACACTTTTATATAATACAGATATTCATTTAAACATCAGAAGGCAAAGTTAACACGATTTCAGTTTATTCTACACATTTTTCCAATACTGGGGCCTGATAAACATTCCAAGCTGGTCCTCCGCTCCGAGAACTGCTACTTGGTCTCGAAGGCTGTGAATCTCTTTTGCAATTATTTTTTCTTCCTATAAGAAGAGGAGATTCAGGTCTAGGCTTCCTTTTTGCTTCTCACCATGTTGCCATGCATGGGAAACTTCGGATCACCAGTTACCTAAAGAGATGGTTAGCTTCTGCAGGCCCTACTAGGTCCAAGACCACGTCCCTCTCTCCTTGGCTGTTGGCCAACGTTGGCAGAAGTTGGAATGAAGGCTCTGTGTTCGTGGCTTTGAATAGCAAGTTTAAAAGGTACACTTAATAATAAAAAGCTAATAAAATGACACTCAGGCACTTGGCAAATTTAAAGCATGACATGAAAGTGCTTATACAAATGATCCTGGTCGGTGTGTTAGGAGACGCACAAGCGTGTTGACACCATCTGCTTCAGCAGAGCGCCAGCCATGGGCAGCAACTCGAAGGATGCTTTTGCAAGGATGACATGGAGCTGGCAGGGCCGGAAGACACTAAGACGGAGAGAAGGAGGGACATGCATGTGGTCCCTGTTGTAGGCATCAAACACACATGAAGCTGAATTTCTCCAGTTTCTTTTAATGACTTTTTTTCCCTCACGTTTGGGTTTAGATCAGGGCCAGCCAAGTCTAGGTTAGTGTGATGGAAGTGTTGGCAACTTCAAGGAAGATGCACCTTCATTCTTGCCCAGCACTGGCTCATACAGAAGAGCGAAGAAGGTATCTCTCCATTCACATGGCTCCCCTTCCCCCTTGCCCACCCCCACACCAGGGTCCATATGCAGCCAGGATCCCCCCTGCCCTAGCTGGTCATGGGAGAGAGCAGTTCACCCACTTCCGATCCCACGCTGAAAAATCTGCAGACTCGGGTATTCTGCACAGCCCCAGGCAAGATCATTCACCTCTCTGGGCCTTGTTTCCTTCAAATGAAACAAGAGGCTTGGAGCTGCCAGTTGCAAGGGTGTCTTTGCATTGCCAATCGCTGAAATAAATCCATCCACATGAAGCAAGCGCGCTGGTGGGTATTTTCATTTGGAAGTAACTTGCCTGAAAAGGGCAATGCTGAGCTTATCCAAGAAGGATGACTCTTTAATGGTGAAATTTCAGGCATTTTGCCTGCTCAATGAAAAACAAAGTTCTTTTTTTTGAAATGTGTGTGTGTGTGTGTGTGTGTTGCTAGGAGGGGGTGATTTGGAGAGTTGAGAACTTTTTCATCCTTTTAGTTGCCACATGAAGAACCCCCGGGGTCATATTTGATTCCTTTTTCTACCCAAAGTCCAATTCATTAGCAAATCCTTGTGGTTCAAGCAGAAGTATCTAGAATTACCTCCGGCACAGCCGGAAGCCAAGAGGCCATCATCTGAGCTCTCTCCGAGGCTAGAGTAATACCCTCTCAGCAGCTTTCTCAGCTCCAGTCTCTTCTGAATACTAGTCACTGTCAGGACCATCTCTTGAGCTCCTGTTCCCCAACCCCTTTCTGGGGAGCGTCAGCAGTCAGTGTGGGTTACACTATGCCAAGGTAACAAACTACATCAAAGTCTCCGTTCTTAAGCCAGCTAAATTTATTTCCCTTTCAGAAAGTGGCCAGTTACCTCTGCCACCATCTTGTTGAAGCAAGTTTGAACAAGTCATGTGATCACACAGCACTTCAAAGGGGCAAGGGAGGGCAACTCTATCCTGCCCCAAAGAAGGAAGACCAGAAATACTTGGCAAAAAGCAAATGACTATCACCGCTTCCCATCTCACTTAGGAAATGCCTTGTGTCCTCTGCACGTCCCCCAGGACTCTGTAAGGTCTGACTTCCGAAACTTAGGACCTTGAAGGTCATATTTCATTCTCTCTTCCTTCTCCACTTCAGCTACCATCCACACCCTATCAGCAGGCTCTCCCTATCTTCCTGACCCCATGCGTTGAAACTTGTGTGTGTTGTATGGGTATGTGTGTGTGAGAGTAGGAGCCTTTGCTACTGACCCCAGTGCCTTTGCACTTGCTGCTATTCTGTGATGCACTCTTCCCAAGACATTTGCTCACCTCACTTCCCTGCTTCAAGATTTTGCTCATGTGTTCCCTCCCTGTCGACAGCTTTCCAACCACCATGTTTAAAAATGCAAACCACCCTCTTCTATATGCACACTCTCTCTTGCTTCCTTTTTTTCCCCTTCTCAACTTATCACTTCCTAATAAAAGGTATAACTGACTTCATATTTCCTGGCTGAGTGCAGCTGTTGAAAGCTTGGCTCTGTATTACTGAGGGTCTAATGCATGACTCCTTTGCCTCTCAGCTATGGTCTTGGGGAGGTCATTTGACCACTCCAGGCCTCAGGTTCCTTGACTGTAAACTAGAGCTCGTAATCTGTTCACATCACAGGCTGGCAGTGAAGGTGAATTGGTAAAGCATGTAGAGCAGGGCCTGTGGTATGCTGATGGTGCTTGTTATTGTAGTTATTGTAGTATGGTGCTTTTTATGGTCTGATCTGCTGCTGGAGGCTCTTGGGAACATGAGACAATGACTTTGGTCTTTTACAGCCCTGACCGCTACACCAGCATCCTGTCATAATAGTCTCGGCATACACATTTGTTGCTTGGACGCTGACACACTGGGCAAGCTGGTCTCCACTGGCTCAACCCAGGTCCTTTGGTGACTGTCCAAGGCTCCCTGCATAGCAAGGGGAACCTGCAGAGTGCCCATCCCCCCCCATCAAACCAGACTGTGCATGCACAGGATCCCTGGCCCACTTGCCCGGCCCCACCCCTCTGCCTAGAACTTCAGATGATGTGTGATGGAGGCCACAGCTTTATTTTCAGGCAGCAGTGTGCTGTGCTTTGAATCTGGGAGAGAAGCAGATCCCAGAGTGCAGATGCAGCCGCAGTCCGCCCTGCAACAGCAAACCCTTCATCAGCCAGCCAGCCTCAGCGGTGGCCTGGGAGCCTGCACTCTGCTCCCACATCTGATCCCACTGCAAGTCGGTTACTCACCTCTGCCACAGGTCTGTCTCTGTCGTGGCCCTGAAGGGAGCTCCAGAGGCGCAGCTGCTGTCACTGGGCCAGGCACACAGTAGGTGCTTAATATCCGTCTGTTCAAGGAAGGAGCCAACAGATTCGGATACACCCGGAGTCGAAGTCAAACAATTCAGCTCCGGCCAGTGTGGCGAAGGGGATTGTGATGCCCAAAGTGTGGGAAACTGTGAGGAGCGCCATCAGAACCTAATTTCCCCCTGTAATTGGCCAAATTAATTTCACAGCGCAATCTCCAAGCGTCTTAATAAGGAGCATCTGGATTCCTAGGACTCTCAGCCTGCCAGCCCTTCCCAGGTGGGTCGGCTGCCTGGGGGGAACCGAGAGTGAAATCAGCCATTTCCTGATCTGTGCGTAGATACTGTCCCACCTGGGCCTCACCGAGCTCTCTGGGCTGGGACTGGCTTAGGGTTACAAAGCAAAGTGCAGAGCTAGAGAAAAAGCTCCTGGCAGGGAGGACGTCAGGGCCGCTCGCGCTTCTAAATCTGTTACATATGGTTGTCTTCGAGGCGGACAGTATGAGGGGAGGCGCAGGGGGACTATCTGGTACTGTGAGTCTTACTTCTGGACTCGCCTCTGTTGCCAACATCTGAGTCTGTGCGGGGTCGGTGGGGAAATCTCTTTCCTGTTAGCTGCTACTCTCAGCTGTCAGGCCCCAAATATCAAAGGTCTGTGGGAGCATGTGCGTGATGGAGAAGAGATAAGAGGGGAGAGTCATGTGGCTTCCTTCTGTTTCACTTTGGAAGCAGATCTGGGAAAATGCTGGAACATGTGTTTGCGCAGAGGGTGCGCTCCTTACACCTTATGGGCTGGGTAACCCCACTCTCACCTCACCCTGTGCCTATCTGCCCTTCCCCCTCCTCTTTCCAGAAAAGAGAGGGTACTATGCTGTGACTTGGGGAAGAGGGTTGGCCCCAACGAACAACTGTGAGTCAGGTAAAGCTTACCTATGCTCAGATGTTTAAATCCCTTTCCTAATCCCTTCACTTCTCAAAAAATTCTGTGTAACTTCAGCATATTCCTTTTTTTTTTTTAAAGGCCAGTTTCCTCCTGTGTAACATGGTATTAATTATGGTACGCATTTGTATTACATGACATCGTTCCCATAAGGATGTCCCATAGTATCAACGCCACCTCCCAGGAAAGGCTCTGAAATCACTTACACAGAGTGATTATTAGTATCATCGATCCATACTTGGAAACACCAGTTTTAAGTGAAACAACCTATAGCAAAAGTAGGTCCTCAAGAAACAGCCTTTCATTCATTGTGGGTCAGGATTCTTTTTCCCCCATCAACATTATAATGCAAGACAGTGAATGAAAGGGTGTCATGTGAGAACCTCTGTGTATGTCAGTGGATTTAAGCCAGCAGTTCCTGGGAATCTGAGGAACTGATTGATGGGAGCACTGTGGAGTCAGGCTACTGCCCGGATCTCTGGACAGCACTTGAGAAGCTCTGTGGAGATGAGACTCATGCTCCTTGGAATCATACTAGGCAGTTTCACCTGCTCCTTCCAAAAAGACACATGCCTCTTTCTTCCTGAGAGGGCAGCTGGGGTGGCAGAGCAGGACAAATAGACACTTGCAAGTCATTTGCAATCTTCCCCTTTCCCTTTTATATTTGCAAAAGAGACTCTTACTCAACACAAGCTAACCATATGTCCTTGTACTGGTTGTCCTAATTCCACATGTGCAGGTCATGATCACCTACACAAGCCCTAGAGCTTTTAAGTGGGAAGTGATCATTCCTAGAAGATACCTACACCTGCCCTGGCTGCAGGAAACATCTGAATTTCCAGTTATTCAAGAGAAGGTTCTAGTACCAATTAAATACCAGCTTTTATCAACAGCTCAACTATAACTTCCACATGAGCAAATCAGTAATTCACATAGAATAGATGCCCACTTGGACATCTGTCCTTATGGCCCCTGAGCATGGGGGTGGGAATTGGGGGGAAATCTGCTTAACATAGTTGGGCTGCTGAGCTAATAATGGGTGCTATGAGGATGCACAGGGCCTGACCTTCCATCCAATGGAAACAGGCCATATTGAAACAGGCTTGTTTTGTTTGTTTTCTTGGGAAGCATTGGATCCTGGAGTCTGTGTTCTCCAGTTGCGGAAGGGTCCCTTATTTAGGGAATTTGTTGTTCCGGGAGGAGCATAGTCTGGGGTGGTGGATTTAAAGAGGCTTATCCCTTCAGAAATGGCCTCGTATGGGAAAAGAGTGTTAGAAAAAAATGTTAAGATTCTTTGGTAGATAGTGCTATATGGTTTGTGGATTTGGGAGTGTGTGTGCGTGTGTGTGTGCACGCGTGCGTGCATGCATGTGTGTTAAGGATCCTACTAAGGTTTTATTTACAAAACAATCATAGGCCACAACCCAAAATAAGGGTAAATTTTCACCCCAGAACTACATTTTGTGATGCCTCTTTAAGTGCCTTCAAATTTGAAAATATAGTTCTCTGGTCTTAAATTCAGTTGATACATATTATTTCAAGAATGACTCACTGCATAGTAAAAATCAAGGCACACCTAAAATTATTTCATTAGAAAACTTTTTTTAAAGAATGGACCATGTGTCTGTGCTGAGGTCTCTTGTGCTGGGTTTTGGAATTAAAGGGATGAATTTTCATCTTACGAAACTCTGACTTGTTCTTTGGGAGATAAATTTCATGGTTTAATAGTGAAATCACTGCTCAGGTTATGGACATAAGCCACAGTCTTATATTTGCGAATAGGTGTCCACGTCATGTGCACTAGTCTTTTCGATCCTCAAGACAGACTATGCAGTCCCTGTGTGTGCCTTCTGGGGGCTTAGAAGCATCTCTCTCCAGGTTGTTCTTTCCACTTGAGCCTGAGGCAGTGTTAGCAGCGGTCATTTTTGTTTCACTAGAACATCTGCGTTCTTGAAGATGGAGCCTTGTGAAAGTGAAGAGAGCAGAGATACTGGGAGCAACTAAGATAATAATGGTGACTCTGTGCCCAGCTTTGCCTGAAGCTAGACCCATGTCTTAGGCAGTTTGGTTTTTGATAACAAAATACCTTAGAGGGAGAGGAAGAAATTGTGAAGGAGGGAGAGGGGGAGAGGGGAGGGAGAGAGAGATAGGAGAAGGAGGGAAGGAGGGGAGAGGGAAGGGGAAGGGAGGAGGGGATAGATGGGAGAGGGAGAGGGAGAAGAGAGAGGAGCTTGAGAAGGAGAAAGAGGGAGGAGGGAGGAGCTTCTTTCTGGTGTCTTCTTACATGAAAAGTCAAAAATATGTATAGAAATCCTACCATTTGCAACAGCTTCTCTGGACCTAGAGGCTACTATGCTTAGTGAAATAAGTCAGAGAAGCACAAACACTGTATGATTTCACTCAGGTAAAGAAACAAATCAACAAAACAAGTTCTTAGATTACAAGGAAAAAAAATAGTGGTTATCAGAAGGGGAAAGAAGAGAGTAAATAGGGTAAAAGGGGTCCATTGTATGGTGAAGGTTGGAACCTAAACTTCTGGTGATGAACATAATGTAGACTGTACAGATGCTGATTTATCAGGCAGTTCACCTGAAACCCTTATAGTGTTTCAAACCCATGTTACTTCAATTTGACAAAAGGGAACTGATCCCATGATGAGGACCCCACCCTTATGATCTCATCTAAACCTAAATTAGCCCCAAAAGCCCCACCTCCAAACACCTTCACAATGAATACTAATTGTTTTTTTTTTTTTCATTTTTATGAATTTTGGGAGGAGACCAACGTTTACTTCATAAGAACCTTCCATGGACTTGTATGTTACGTGGACCTATAGATTAATATTTTGCTTTAGACTATCTCAGGCTGTCCCTTCTAGCTGGTCTTTAACTGACAGAGCCATCCGTCTTGGAGACAGGCATATTCACCCTCACCCATGAAGACTTTCTCTGTACCCCAGGATTGAAGCTATTTCTCTCCTTCCACCTATTTTGCTTCCCCGCCTCCTAACCACAGGTGTGCCCATATTGGAATACTCTGAATCAGAGCCTTGGATTCTAAGTTGCTTTGCATATCTGCTTCCTGGCTAGAAAGCAGCTTGACAGATTACTCAATAGAAGGGCTATGAAAAGATCTGAGCTAAGCTCTGCTTTCATTCTACAGTAAATCTTCATATACTTTGAGTTTATTTTGGGTCATAACTGGTTCCGTAGAATCAGCCTCATAACCATTACCTGCTGCTTTTCAGACTGTGTGGAATAAAAAGATCTGGGTAACCAGGAGATAGTTAGATGCTCTAGAATGTGGCAGTGGACAACCAGGTTTGGGCCAAAAGAATCCAACTTTGTGGGGTTATTTGCATAGACTAGTCAATGTTAAAACTGGCAGCTACTCAGGTAGCTGCTTCGACTGCAGTACCGTGGTCTCTGGCAGCCAGGGCTGGTCTTGCTTCCAGGGTGGATGGGGAACGTGGGAGGCCTCCAACCTTGGGCCTTGTGTGAGCTGTAAAAGGAATGTGGCAGGTGGTTAAAAAAAAATAATGATGCTGGATTTGAAGTCAGATAGATCTGGGTTCTAATCTGCATTCCATTATAGAGCAACTCACGTCTCTGAGTCTTAGTTTCTTCATCCGTAATTGAAAATAATAGTCACGCTCACCCTTGAGAGCTATTATGATGAATTCAAGGCTTCCGAAGCAGATCAACAGTAGTGTCCTTCCTCTCATCACCATCATGCAAGGGGACAAATGAGGAGCTAGAAGTTACTAGTTCAAGCCCTGGCTCTGCTACTAATCCTGTGACACTGAGCAAATCTGTGTCTTGCCCCCACTCTCCCCAGTGTGGTAGTAGGAAGGACGCCATTATTGCTATTTTATGCATGAGGAAAATAGGGTTTTGAGACTTGGACAAAGATGTATGCCGGTAAGCGGAATCGGGAATTGAATCCAGTTTGAAAATTGAAAATTCTATCCATTCACCCACCAACTCCTTTATCGAGCGAATATTCAAGTGTCTGCTTAGGACCAGGCAGCTTAAGAGATTAGGTGAGAAGGGTGAGCAAAGCAGTCCATGACCTCACAGAACCTGGCTCGCTCTGGAGTCTGGTCATTTCCTTTCTACCTCACAGGCTAGTTCCAAGGCGCACGTTGAGCGAAGACATGGGAAAGGGTCAGTCAACATGGGATATGGGAAAGAGCGAAGACATGGGAAAGACATGAGTGAAGACATGGGAAAGGGTCAGCACAGTGTGAAGCACTGTTCTGGTTCTCCTTTCAGACCCAGTGTCCATGCAGTGGACACATAGCAGTGTCCAGCATCTCTCACGCTGCTTCAAAGCTGAGAAGACACAGGGGTGAAGGGAGTTAGAAAGGTTGAAACCCTCAGGCTTGAAAGATGTGGCAATGAACTCAGAACTGGAAAGGGGTCCTCACAGGTGAATCCCAGAGTCCAAGGAGATGCTCAGCATGCATTCTCCCACTGTGTCCACCTGGAAGCTGACCTGCCTTGGCCCTGCCTTCATGGGTACTTCTTGTGGCTGTTATGCCACTCTTGCTGCTATCGTTATCCTGGCCCCTGTCTCAGATCCTTCTGTCTCTGCCCCCCTTGCACAGCCCCGGACCGAGAACCAAGGATTCACAGACATTCTCTGCTTGTTCTCTAAGGCTGTTTAAACAACAGGAAGGAAGCCCAATTGTGGGAAAGTGGCATTAAAAAAATACCTTCCATCTGGCCACCACTCATGCCACTGGCATCTGACTGACTACCCCCCAGGCAGTCGTCAAAGGAGAAGGCCTGTGTGACTGCCTGTGGATGCCAGGCTCCCAGGATCAAAAGAATGATGGGGAACAGCCTTTGGGATGAGAGAACTACAGGGCATGGGCCTTATCTGGGTGGGGTGGGGTTCATTGTCACCTGCATTGGCTTCAAGCTTCATACCAGAGGCAAGTTTGCAGTGAGAATCTCTGCATCTATTTTTGTCCAGTGGCATGAGAGGTGCGTCCTGACATCTTTCTGTCAGTTTCTGTTCTGACAGGCGGACTCCTCCATGCTCCCCAACCCATCCTCAGGGAGGTCTGCAAGCCCTGCACTTCCTCACTGGCCTTCCCTCAGGTGTCTGTGAGCTGCTCCCTGATGTGAAGGAGCGCAAGGTCATATGGACTTTGCTGTTTTCTGTGTGGGGACCAGGGCTGCAGGGTCCGTAATGCCAATCTCCTTTGACTGGGGGGCTGCAGGGGCACCCTTCCAGCACCCCACTTTATGAACTCCCCACAGCTCACAGACTGCAGTGGCCTGCAGAGGGTGGCCTCCACGCTGCTTCCCAATGCAGGTCCAGGCCCTGTGTGTGGAGCTGCTCCTGGTCTACACATAGCCCCAACTGGATGCTGGGTGAGCCTTTTATTCTATCTATCTATCTATCTATCTATCTATCTATCTATCTATCTATCTATCTATCTATCTATCTATGTATCTATGTATCTGTCTGTCTATCTATCATCTGTCTGTCTATCTATCTATGTATCTGTCTATCAATCTATCTATTTATCTATCATCTATCTATCTATCTATCTATCTATCTATCTATCTATCTATCTATCTATCTATCTATCTATCATCTATCCTATCTATCCATCTATGAATGACTAGATCTTGCTATTTTTGCCTGTGGAACTGCAGGCTCACATTGCCCAGGGTACCACAGACTCAAGCAATCCCCAGCCTCAGCTTCCCAGGTAGCTGGGATTACAGGCATCCACCACCATGCCCAGCTATTATTTTTTTAGGACTAGGTCTCGCTATGTTGCCCCGGGCAGGACTTGAACTGTGATCCCCGGTCCCCTCCGTGGCTTCCTAGGCTGCCACTTACAGGCACACGCCACCATGCCCGGCCTTTGGGTGAGTCTTTTAATATACGGCTGGGAAAAAGGAAAACGACTGTTCCCAGTATTTTTCCCATTCCCTATTCTACCAAGAAACCTTAAATGAAGTGGGGTGGGGGGAGCTTCATACCAGAGGCAAGTTTGCAGTGAGAATCTCTGTGTCTATTTTCGTCCAGTACCATCTGGACACAAATCAAGAATCTAATTTTTCCCACTACTTTCTCTTTTTTCCCCCTTTGTACTTTAGCTGACTCTGAGAGCGCAGAGTCTGAAGCCAGTCTGGACCACAGAATGTCATTAAAACATAAAGGATAAACAGAAGGAAAATGTCAGAGTTCCATGGATTATTTCTTCCACCTACACAGCCCATGGTAGCCTGGGCTCTTCCTTTGAGGAGCTTCTCAATACCCTCAGACGAGGCAGAGAGAAGCTGGTGTGAATGGCTGTGGCTGGCTCTCCGGTGCCGCTCTGTACCCCCAGATTGTGACTGGAGGGTTTGTGCACCCCAGGGCCAGAGGCTGAGTCGAGCCATGTGATTGTCATTAGCCACCCTTCCCAGCACACTGCCTGCCAGGGCGGTGAGCTCAGCCACTGCCTGGAAATCCTCGGCTTAGCAGTGTTGCCAGGCGACCAAGACCTTGACTCCATCCCAAAATCACACCAGCTCCTTCCCTGCCTGGGCTATCCCATCTTCTCGTGGCCAGAGCCCGGATGTCTGTATACTCCGAGGTGCCAGTGTGGTGGATTGCCTAGCCCTCGTAGCCGTGGAAGGGTTCACATCAGTGGTTGGGGTGATGGGCAGGTGTTCTCTAAAGTCACAGGTGCCAGACACAGGTGCCTTGGAAATGAGGTGTCTGAAGTTGTGGGCTGGGTCGCCTTTGGAGCTGAGTTCAAGCTCTTGGTCTGCCTGGGAGCCCAGCACAGAGCAGGGCTTGTGCCCGGGTATTGTGTGGGTTTGGAGGAGATGGTGTCTCTGCAAGACTGGCACAACCTGGCGCTTCCGTCCTCCTTGTTGGCTCTCCCTGGTGCACCTGTGGGGTAGGAGGCCATCATGGCCCACCAAGGCCCATGCTACGCTCAGTCCGCTGGGGCTGGCTTGGGGAGGACTCTTGCTTCTGCCAGAGGGAAGAGTATCAGGGAGCTCCTCCTTGGACTGAGACTATTGACCAGGCGAAGAGCCAGTTGGACGTCTGGGGGGCCCTGGCTGCCAGCAGGACAGATGTATCAAGTCAGGTTTATGGGAGACGTTTTCCCAGACCGTTTTGTCCAAACTTCTGTCCGTCCTGCTCCAGTCTTGCTGTTAGATGGATGAAAACCAGAGCAGCCCCACCTTGGCGCCGCACACATGAAAACCCAACGAAGACATGGAGGGAGAGAACTGCTCCCCACTGGAGCAGGACTGCCAGGGGCTGAGGGGAACGGGAAGGGTGCGGCCGATGATGAGATCGGAGGTGACAGGACAGCAAGTGGACATGGGGATGCTTGCTCAGAGGGCCGTTGCTAGAATGTCCATGGTACGTGGAACCTGTGATCCTCTGGATATAGAAATGACCATAAAAAGGAAGCAGCAGATTCCCAGGCAGAAAAGTGACCTCTCCTCTGAATTCCATGCGTGGAGAGCTGCTTATTTAAAGGAAGGGAAAAAAGCCCACATCCAGCAAAACCTGACTTGTTTGGATGACGTGGCCTAAGAACAGGGCAGAGGCCAGAGGCTATGTCTGCACAGAGACACTGTGGGGTGAGGGAGGCTGGTGTCTCCTCTGTGTTCTCCAAGGCTGGGGGGTTTGAGGCTGAGGTGGTGAGTATGGTGCAAACTCTCATGTCTGTCACCTGTGGAGGCACCTCATAAATGTTTGGCTGAGGGCTCTCTCTCATCCTGCTGAGTCGCTCCTCTAGACCAGAGGGCTCGAGGTGAATTGGGTCAAAAGGGGCAGAAGTCACTAACCAAAAAACCACAGGTCCGCATCACTCACGTGTAGCAGTTGCCATGCAAGTGCTATTCAACCACAGGGTTTTATTGACAAGAGAATTCAAGAGGGAAAATGAAAAGTCCTCAAAGCCACAAGTGCCAGTCATCTTACCCCAGTCACCATTTTCAGTCCCCAAAGTCCCGAAGACACATGTCCAAGATGGTGCCCTTTGCCCCTCCAAAACTGAGGCAGGCATACTGCAAAGTCCAGTCTTGCTCTGGCATCTTCTCTTCTTCTCCAATGTTTCCCACTGCCTCGCTTCTCCAAGGCTCTTCAAACTTTTTCCACAATTGCTGATGCACACATCAGCTTTCCAAATCCCTGGAAACCATCTCCAGGTACCAGCTGACTATGCCACCTTGCTGTGGTGCCACACTCTCCACAGTGGTCACTCTTTTGTCAGTCACCATGGCTCCTTGCCACCTCCAGCTCACTCTTCCAGGGGGCTGACCCTTGCTAGGCCATGTGGGTCTGCCATTCTCATCTTGTTCCCTTTTTTCTTTTTTCCTGTTCTTGCTCCTTCCTTTTATCTGCTTTTTGGCACTTCTCACTTCTTCTCATGCATCTTTCTCACCCACCAGGGTATTTTGGCACCAATACAATTTTCAACTGTGTCACTCACAACCCTGTATCAGAGGGATTCTGTGGCCCATGGGCCATCTTCACGGCCCACCTCTAGTCTCCAGTGCAAATGGCTGGTGGGGCACAGGGATGGATTCTCGCTGGACAGTCAGTAAAGAGAGTTGCTCTAAGTGACAAATGTCAGCTCAGGCAAATTTAACAGTGATACTGACCTTGGGCAAAGGTGTTGATTGTTCCAACCACAAACGGGGAATCTTTCCAATCAAAGCAACCTAAGAGTGGGCAGATGGAAGAGTGGACATGGATTCACAGGTGTGTCCCCAAATTCAAGGTCAAGTTGCCCTATGTAGCCTCTGGAAGATTATCCCTGCAGTATCTCCTAAGAGGAAATGGCATATGCCTCGTGGGAGCTGCAAGGCACACTGGGAGTTGTAGTCTGCTGATTTTTGCAGCTGTAGGCACCCTCCCCCCCAACTCATTTAAAAAGAGCTTCTAGTCATTGCTCACGGTGGACTGTGGAAACTCTGGTAAGAAAGTGAAACATTAGGGTTTTTTATTATAGCTGTTGTGATCTCAAACTTGAGCAACCTGTAGGTAAGAATACTGAGACATTAGGGATACCCTTCCTTTTTAATTTTGCTTACAGTAGTAAGCTTACTATTTGCTTGCTATTTACTAGCTTGATAGTTTATATTTACACACCAGTTACCAGATCGGATTATTTAGGATAAAAGAAACTTTTTCCTTATACAACTTCCAAAGATTTTTTAATTTTGAAATAATTTAAAATGTATAGAAAACATAAAAATAGTATAGAGAGTTCTCTTCACCTCTCTTTCTCCTAACATCAATCTGTGCCTCAAAACCCAAACTAGGTTCCTATACGGCATGTTATTATCATATCCATAGTCTCTTCCAACCTCACACTGTATTTAATTCTTTTCCAGAATTTTACAATCTTAACATATTTTAAAAGCTTCTTATTTAGAAATATTGTAGGTTGCAAGGAATAATAGATCCCTACACACTTTACTCATTTTCCCTTAATAGCATCTTGCATGATCGTAACACATAACAGTCAGTGGACACTGATAAAACCTAAGAACATCATTCATTTCACCAGTTTTACGTGACTTTTGCATATCTGAGGGTGTGATAGTGTGATAGGTAAGATGCAATTTTATCACACATGTACTTTCTACTGCTCACATCAAAGGACACATCCCTTCCCAGAGTCACCTTCCTACCCTGCTCCCTCACACCTGGCAACACTCATTTCTTCTGTTGCTTTGTGGTCAGTATGTCACATCTCAGGACTGACTTTTGTCACTCAGCATAATGCCCCTGACAGTTGTCCAAGTTATGGTGTGTATTGACTGTTCATTTTTCTTGTTGAATGGTACTCCATGGTGTGATGTACCATGTATTCTCCCATGAAGCCCACTGGAGCAATCTCAGCAATTTTGAAGAATACAAATCAGCTTTTTTGTTCCAAAGTCTCTTGATTTGAATGGGTCTGACATTTCTCCACATATACATCAGAAGGGTAGTGTTCTCTGCTGGGTTCACCTTTTTAGAAAGTGCTTGAAGTCTGTGTATACTGTGACTGGTGATGCTAGATTTTGTCAGTTGGTCAGTGACATCTGCCATGTTTTTCTGTGTAAATGACTGGTTTTCCCTTAGTAATATATGCATTGAGAGGAAAGCTCTCCTTTATGGGACGATGATACATATGGAAAGAGCATTTCTAGCTCTTTTAGTTTCTCTTACTCCACCAGCAAACCTGGGTTGAATCTTCTGACCTGTTTGGTTCAAAGCAGAACCAGAGAAGAAGGGCTTATCCAAACAGGGAAGTAAATGTACTTCTTAAAACATGCTCTGAGGTGTTCACTGAGGGTTGTAGAGGCTCTTCGAAGGGAAAGGTAGTTGTTTTTCTTTTTCCCTACCCACCCCCACCCCACTCCTGTTGGGAAAGGTAGTTTTGATGTGATAGTTAAATCCTAGGATTTTATCTGAGCACTGCTGGAAATGATTCTAGACTTGAAGAAAATGATCAATTAATGTCCAACTAGAAAGGCTGGACCTCAGGTACAGGGCACAGTTTTCAGTTGTCTCTTCTGGAAGGATTTGGTCACAAAATAGAAGCAGAAAACCTCTCTCTGTGGAAATAGATGTGACTAGAAGCCTGTAGTGATTCCACTTAAGCGACTGGATGGAACAAGGCTGACCAGGGAGAGGCTGCTGCCTAGACCAGGAGCATCCACTCCTCCTTGTCTGCTGTTATAGAGGAGGAGGGACCCCTCTGTCAAGGTCAGGATTTTCCACCTTTGTTTTGGCTTTTACTCCTCCTGTTCACATGGGGATGTCACATGATCAACATCACCATTGTTCTCTGTCAGAGCCAATTATCCTTTTGATATCGGGTCAAAAAGGGCAGAAGCCACCCACCAACAAACCACAGGAAACCTCTTAAAATGCAGCTTCTGCCGCCCAACTTTCTTCACCTGCACGTAGCAGTTGCCACTCAATGCAGTTCAACAGCAGGGTTTTATTAACAAGGGGAATGAACAGGAAAACAAAAAGACCTCACAGTCACAAGTGGCCAGTTATTTCACTCCAAGTACTGTTTAGTCCGAGAGTCCCAAACACAAGTCCAAGATGGTGCCCTCCAAACCTGCAGGCACCCTGCAATGTCCAGGCCTTCTCCAGCATCTTCTCTTTGCTTCTTCTCTAGTGTTCCACGTTGCTCCGTTTCTCCAAAGTGCTTCAAATTTCTTCCACAATTGCTGATGCACAAATCAACTTTCCAAATCCATGGTCATCTCCAGGTACCACTCACTATGCCACCTTGCTGTGGTGCCACACTCTCCATAGCGGTCACTCTTTTGTTAGTCACCATGGCTCCTTGTCACCTCCAGCTCACTCTTCCTGGGGCTTCCCCTGGCCAGGCCACATGGGCCTGTTCTCTCAGTTCGCCATTCTTGTTTCCTTCCTTTCCTTTCCTTTTTTTTTTTTCTTCCTATCTTTGCTCCTTCCTTTTATCTGCCTTGTGGCGCTTCTCGTTTCTTTCTGCAGGGTCTTTTTGACAACATCCACCAGGGTATTTTGGTGGCAGTAGAATCTTTAACTGTGTCACTCACAATCCTGTATCACTTTGAAGCTTGATCTATCAAGAATTAAGTGTGTCTAAATCTTTCCAGCCTTAAAGGTCCTGAGTGTAATAAAGTAAAAGCAAATAAGTCATAAAGGAAGAAAATGCCCTGAAAACATCAAGGACCCTAACGCCCCAAGGCCATTTCTGTCCCCTTACAGACAGCTGGCTCTGAGGTGCTATAACCCACACCCCCATGTCAGTTACCCTGGAAAAAAAGGGACTCAGACTGATTTCATAGAAACCTCATTTCCATGAAAGTTTCATGGAAACTTTGTCTCTTATCTCCTCTTTTGTTTCCCCACCACTTGAAAATGATAATGGAAGAATTCGTACTTACTGAGGTCCTTCAGGCCAAGTACTAATCTAAAAGCACTGTTCAGTCACTAAATATTTACATGACCCTGTGAGATGGATGCTCTTGTTGTCCACATTTATAGATGAGAGAACAGAAGCTGAGGAAGGTTATGTTTCTAATGAGAAGCTAGTTAAAAGCAGAGCCAACATCCAACCAATTTCTGTCCAAGCCAGAGTTCAGACTGCATATTTGGTATCTGAGCTTAGGGCCCTACTATTAACAAAGAGTGGTATGTGTTCCTAAATGTTTGTTGATTGACTCTACTTCCTGCCAGCACGGAAATTGAGATATTCCTTTAGTAAGTAGAATGTGCTAAGAGCTGACTGAGAAACCCGAGAATGCTGACTGAGACAAGTTCTGGTTTTCAGCAGAGGGGATTTAACATCACTAAGCCTCCAGTTAGTGGTATGCCCTGTGTCCCCAGAGAGCAAGACTGAGCTTTGGGGCAGCAAGCTAAGGATTGTATACCACCCTCTGGTATCCAAGACTCTCATATCATTCAAACAACTGATGAGATTTCATCAAGATGACGAAAACATCTTCACTGCAGGAAGTTTATCATATAATCTTGTGATGGCCTCTCACTGAGGAAAGGTGCAGGGAACATTAACTATGTTTAGGTTTAGCATTTGAATGTGTTAGTTTAGGATGCTGGGAAGTTGCAGGCAGCTTTGTAATGCTCTGTCGAACCTGACCACGCAAATGTCTTCATTCTTGAATATCACATCTTATGTTGGAGAGAACAGGAAGTCAGTGATGGAGAGGTCTGGGTCTGATGAAATAGCTGGGATGGGGATGACGTCTATGGGAGTAGGTTTACTTCTCACAGATGAAGCTGGTGAAAAGAACCAGTCCATAGCAGGACCTGGGCACTGTCTGTGTTACTACGGTCAGTGCTATGTTCACTCTCTTTATTTTTTTAAAAAATAATTGTGTTGCATGTAACATTGGTTTATAACACTATATGATTTAGAAGTAGAGGTTTGATGGTAACCAAGACCCAGTCCTGTTCCTTGGGCTCCTTCCTGGACAAAAGCTCTGTAACAGACTCACATGCATCTGAACTTTACTTAAAGGGCGTCATTAGCACCTCATTTATCAGGCATCTCGTTCATCCCTGAGGACAGAGATAATATCCTGTTCTGGAACTGGGCTGGGAGAGGAGGCAGCTTGTCAGGCAGCTTGGGGTATTTCCTTGTTTGTCCACTCATCCAAGAAAGAGAGATCTTTCCTTGTCCTGTGTTCTGATGTTAAGCATGCCTGGTTTGATCAGATTGTGCTGATGGGTTATAGACACTAGGAAGATGTTATTCCTCTAGTATCTTTGAGTAAGTTAAGTAGTTGCAACCATATAAATTTGACCAATGGAGAACGATCAGGAGTGCTATGTGCTTATATGAAGCACATATTAATGTATTTAATGTATCTCCAACCATGAAAGAAGAAATTAACAAAAGTTAATGAAACTTGTGACTTCTGCCCCAGTATTTCAAAAGGAGACCCCAACAGTCATGTGCTGGTGGTCTGGGACTCGCCCCACCAGTGAGGAAGAACCATGCTGGTGATCACGTGACAAAGCACATCTGCTGCTTTAGCAGCTGAAGTTTGAAAACAACGGCTACCTTGGTCTTCCACCTGTGTCACTGTCTTTTACTCTGCCTGGGTATCCAGCAACTTCTGCTTTAAAATCTTTTATCTTACAGCTTGATTTATCAGTTTCATCGCCTGTGCTTTTTAAGGTGCCGTGGATTAGCTTTCCAGAGTTTTCTCTGAAGGATTTATTATTGCAATGTCTTGCTATTCTTGCTATGTAACTTTTTTTATTCATACAATTAAACTTAGGGATTTTCCCTTTTTAAACTTGCTACCAACTCTTTGCATCACAAACTTAACACAACTGTTCCTTAATTTCCCACAATGTCAACAACACCTACCTACCATAAATGGCAAAGTTATTTTGTTTCATTTGTTTGTTTTCTCCCACTTGTGCTCATCAAGGAATGTTATACTGCCCAGAGAATGATGTCATCACTGCGTTCCAGGTGCTATCAGAAAGCTGATGATGGGGACTGTTTCAGCACCACTTCCCTGCCCTCTCCCGTGAGCTGCTGAACTTGGGCTTCTAATCTGGGTCCAATTTGGGGGCACAACTTCCAGACTCTATGACCTTGAGAAGTTGTCACGTGCTCTGCCTCAGTCAGAGGAGACCAAGCTCTACTGTGATAACAAGCAGCCTCGAAAGTTCAGGCCTTAAAACAAGAAAGGTTTATTTCTTGCTCAAGCAAAATCGGGTGTAGGTCTGGCAACACTCCAACGCAGCTGTGTCCTCGTGATGGCTCAACACTAATTCCCGCATCCAAGCTGGTTTCCATGATCAGCATGGCTGAGGACAAAATGGTGGGGAGTTAAGCATCAGCAATTAAATGTCTCTACTCATATAAGCACATATCACTCCTGATCGCTCTCCCTTGGTCAAATTTATATGGTCGCAACTATGCCACATGGAAGAGGGTGATGACTTGTACATGCCCACTACAGAGAGAAGACCTAGATATTGGTGAATAAAGGTAATGCCACATTCCCTGGTTCTTATTTTCTTCATCAATATAAGTGATAATATCTACCACAAAGGGCTGGGATAGGTTGAGAAGATTATGTGTGTTGATGCTTAGGATTCAAATGGCAAAGACAAAAAAGAACTGGTAGATTTAATAGCATGTTTTGTCAAAATAGCATGAACATAATTCCAATTCTATTTTGCATGGAGTTAAAATAAAAGACATGCTATCAAGTGTTCTACATGCTGTTTCCCAATAGAAACACCATCATATACAACAACTACTTGGAACGTTGAGTTGAGGATATAATTCTTGGCATCAGGCTAAGAGAAGAGTGAGAAAGTTGTATATCAAAAAATCAGCAATTGTTATCTCTAGTTATAAAGTTAGGCATCATTTATTTCACTTCCTCATAAATTCTGATTTTTCTATCATGAGCTCATACTTTTAAGAAGAGGACTTTATTTCATGCCAGGCACCATCTTCATGTTGATCATTCACGATGACATATTAATATTACTATAATAGTAATAACTCCATTTGGAGTTATTGGAGTAATATGTCCAATAGTAATAACTCCATCATAAAATTTAGGAAACTGGGACCCAAAAAAGTTAAGTAACTTGCCCAGCTAATGATTGCCATTAGGATTCAGGATTTGTATGTGAATCAATAAAATGATACATATCATGTTTGATAGCACAAAACATATTCATGACTCCAATACTAAATACATTGTATGTGCCAAGGTAAAAATGACATCTCAAGAACCCTGCTATGTATTAGGGGAGCTAAACCACACACACACACACACACACACACACACACACACTCATGATACAAATCAGGAAACTAGAGATAATTATTAAAGGTCAAAGACATGGTCTTTTTCTTCCTCAGGACCTAGCATAGAAAAACTGCTTGGTACTTATTTGTTGAATAGACACATGAGTAGATAGAATTTCAGGGCATCTAATTTTACTGATGAGATGAATTTACTGATGAGATAGTTTATTAGAATTGTACCATTAATTAGTGGGTGATACTGAGGCTGAAACTTCTACTTTCTTGCCCTGGGCATTGCACTGACATCTTCAGAAAAGTTCATTCTGGAATAGCGCAGGTTAAGCATGAAGTGTAGGTCAGGCAGGTGGGTTCCACCAGAGTTTGAAATGTCTGGTTAAAACCACTGTGGCTGTCATGCTGCTGAATGCCATGGATGCTTCTTTGTCTTCATGTTCCTTGACCTTTCAGCAGCTCTCAGCATGTGTGGCTGCTTCCTCCTTCTTGAAATTCCTTCTCTCAGCTTCTATGTCAGCACAATGACTTGTTTCTCTCTTTCTTCCTCAGTCACTTTGTCTTCTTTACTGAAGCTCCCTTTTCTAGTTGACCACTAAATGCTTGAATTCATTAAGGATCAGTCTCTATCAATACATTCCTGCTACTCAACCCAATGAATCACATTGTTCAATCACCATCTCTTTGCCCAGATGATCCAGTCTTTCATCTCCATCTCCAATGTTCCTCGGTTCCAGATTCTTACATCCTAGTGTTTACTTGAACTTTTCACTTGGATACTTATAACGCATCTCAAGTTCATTTTCAAAATTAATCTCTCCCCCCCACCCCCATTCCTCCACATCTCAATAACATCAGAAACCTCCTAATTGGTCCAGATAATAATCTAGGAATTCATCTGAATGCTCTCTTCTCTGAACTGTCACCTCCAATCTACCAATAAATAAGTCCCATTTTACACCTCCAGAATGTGTTCCTAAATATACTCACTTCTTTCACTTCTACTACTTTTATCCTAATTCTTACTTGGACACTTTTAGATAGCTCTTGACTGGCTACTTGCCTCTATTCTTACCTCTATGTTAATTTATTTTCCACATAGCAAGAATGATCTTTTTATAATGTAAGTCAGTTCTTGTCCCATTTTATTTGGAATAAGATTCAGCTCCTAACATGGAAAATCTGGCATTTGCCAAGCCCTCTGACTTTCCATCCTCCTCCCTCCTCAGCTCCTGGATCTATTCCCCCTGCACCCAGGCCTGCCTAATGCCATTCCACATCCTCTTCTTTCATCTGGAAGATGAATGGCAATGTGCAGAAAACGCACACCCTGAGCTCACCAGTGCCCAATGTACATCTCTCTTCCCAGCTCAGTATTCAATGACATCATGTTGACATCTGAAAATTGACTGCGATCTATTGGGTAATAGGACTGAATAACCTCTAAGTGCTCTTCCATTTCTACCTATCTTTCACCATTGGGGAAGATCTGCGGTGAAACAGAAGAATCACAAATGACACCATCTGCAAACAGAAAAGGACCGATTTTGTGTACCTGTCCCTTGGAAGATCCAAGTTCTGTGCACACGATTAGCTACTACCTGCAGTGTTGTATCTAAATACAAAGCTCATGACATGGATGAAAAGTCAACAAACATGTTTATGCCCAAGCAGTCAATCAATAAAATAAATGGGGGTGGATTAAGATGCCTGAATATATATTCATGTGTTTAAATAAGAGACCAGTTCAATTTCAGCTCAAGGACACTTTTATAGTCCACTGTGAAAGATGGGGTGATTTTTAAAAATTATTTGATCTTTGTGAAGCGAAAAAGGAAATTAAATATACAGAGCACTGTTTAAACAACATCAAGGCTAGGATTCAAGGAAACAAAAGACAGGAAATTCAAAGTCGAGGTGTGATGTATTATCCTTCATTCCAGCTGCTATGTCCATTCACTGGGACAGCTGAAAGGAACATTGTAGGCACAGTTTTAAAATATATTTACTTAAGAGAAATGATGGCAAAGATCTTTCATCCTATTTATGAAAGGAGGGATTAAACACTGGCTCATCAGAGTGTCTTAAAAACATTTTATGAGTTCAGAAAATATTTGCTAATTCCTGTTTTACTTGCCATATGTAAATCAACTGTGTGATTCTGAAGCAGATTTTCGAGAAGTTGATTGAGTTAAGGGAATCTGTTAGATTGCTCTTTGATTGCTAAGGGATCATATGAAAATAAAGTAATTGTGTCATGTTGAAAGTGGTCAAATGGAGCAGAGACTGCTACCGAACACATACAACAATCATATCCTCTGTTCTTTTCTGCACCAATCAGCAGAGAAGGAACTCCCAAGGGGTGGCTCCCTTCACCAGCTGTGCACCAGATAATACTGTCATTGTAGGACTGACGTGGACTTGCTGGTCCTATTGTGACCAGAAGCCCCCATCTTATTTAACCAAGGAGTAGGAGGACATGTTCTTAGAAGCTATAGTCAGAAATAACATGGGTTAATGAGAATATGAGGGGCTTGAAAGAAAATACAAAGTCCTGAATGAACCACGTGTGGATAGGACTGGAAGCAATAACAAAAAAGACCCCACTGACCTGGGAGAATACACTGAGTTCCATCATAGGGCTGGATTTGCCATCATCTAGGACCTGAGAGTTCCCAGTACTTATCTGGTCTCCTTAGCATGATGTTCAAGGTCACTTACAACCCATCCCAACTGAACTTGCAGGCTTCTTTCTCATTTTGCCAATCCCATCCTATGCAATTGGCACAATGCACTGCTAATTTCTGAGTTTGCTTATGTAGCCAGTTCAGCTAGCGAGACCTTTCTACCTTTTTCCATCCATCTCCAAGCCATTCATCCCCAGAGCCCAGGGGAAAAGTCACAAGGTCCTTGTCTCCCCTAGCTCCATGGGGCATGATATGGACACTGATACCCTATTGTCTTCTATGGTAAATTACAGGCTCCAGAACTAGATAGCCTTTTAATTAGTCAATTAATTTACTGATTTTTCTTATTTACTTACTCTTAGGTTGTATGTGTTTTCATATCATAAGTAGTCAAATGCCCAGTGCTTAAGAGTGGCCAATACACTTTAGATGAATAAAGGAATGATGAAATGCTAAGATTGCCAAAGTCATTATCCTTTGACAGCATCTGGTTAGAAGTCAAACATTGGTATTTTGTGAAATTGTTCTTATTTTATTGTTTTTCATTGAGTTTTAGCTATATAGAGAAGTTTTACAACTGGTGTTTTTCTCTACCACCATTCCCTATGTCCTTGTTCCTTTGTTTTCCCCTACCCTCTTCACCTCAGAGTCCTCAGAATGGTTCTTATGAGCCACTGTTTTATTTTTTTATTTAAAAAATATTATTGTTTATATATATATTTGTTATATTGTTTATATATATATTTATATACCCTGAAGTACTCCCACCACCATGTTACTCGTGAACTGTCATCCGATCTCTTGTGCTCATCCCTCCCCTGATTTTCCTCTCCCTCCTCTTTCCTTGCTTTATGCTTTTGTTCTGTTGCCAGCTTGCTAGTTTTAACTTTTTCTTGTCCTTTTGTATGTTTTTTCTATATCCTACATATAGGTGAGATCATATGGTATTTCTCTTTGTCTTGTTGGCTTATTTTCACTAGCATGATTCTTTCTAGCTCCATCCATGTTGCTGCAAATAACATGAGTCTTTTTGATTGCTGAATAATATTCCACTGTGTACATATACCACAACTTTCTGATCCATTTGTCTATTTGGGGGCATTTGGGTTATTCTCAAACCCTGGTTATCAAAAATAGTGCTGCAACAAACATAGGGGTACAGGTTTCCTTTTAAATTAGTATTTTTGTATCTTTTAGGTAGATTCCCAGAAGTGAAATTGCTGGGTCTAATGGTAGTTCCATTTTCAGCAGTTTGAGGGTCCTCCACACAGCTTTACATAGTGGCCAAACCAGTTTGCATCCTATCAGCAGTATAAAAATGATCCTTTTCCTTCACCCCTGCAATACTTGTTGTTGCCCTTTTTTTTTTTTTTAAATATGGGCCATTCTTAGCAGTGTGAGATAGTATCTCATTGTGGATTTGATTATAAGTGATATTGAGCATTTTCTCATATGTCTGTTGACCATTTATATTTCCTCTTAAGAGAAGTATTTGTTAAGCAATTCTGCTATGCTAATTTTTTGGCTGGATTTTTTTTTTTTGAGTTATGTAGTTCTTTGTGGATCTTTAATATCAGACTCTTATCAGTTGAATAGAATGCAAAAATTTTTCCCCTTCAATTGGATGTCTTTTTGTTTTGGTTATTATCTCTTTTGCTGTACAGAAGTTTTTTAGTGTGATATAATCCTAGCTGTTTGCTTTCCTTCATTTTATTTGCTTGAGTAAATGTGTCCTTAAAGATTCTGTGGTATGTTTTGTCTGTTTTCTTCTATATATTTTATGGCTTCAGATCTTACATTCAAGTCTTTTTTTTTCTTTTTCATTTTGAGTTGGGTTTTTTGCATGTATGAGGGACTTGTCTAGATTAATTCTTTTGCATGTAGTGGTCTAGTTTTCCCAGCACCATTTGTTAAAGAGGCTATCCTTATTCCATTATATGTTTTTTTGCTCCTTTGTCATAGATTAGTTGACCATACATGTTTGCCTTTATGTCTGTGCTTTGAATTCTGTTCCATTAGTCTGTGGGTATGTTTTAATTCCAGTATCATGTTGTTTTAATTATTATGACTTTGTTGTATAGTTTGAAGTCTGGGAGAATAATATCTCCATTCTCTCTCCTTTAGGTAAGGAGGGCTTTGGCTATTTAAGGTTTTTTATTATTTCATATGAATTTTAGTAGTATTTGTTCTATTTCTGTAAAGAATGTCATTGAAATTTTTATTGGAATTGCATTGAATCTGTAGATGGCTTTTGGAAGAATGGTCATTTTAATCATGTTAATTCTTCCAATTCATGAGCAGGGGATTTATTTCTGTTTCTTTGTGTCTTCTATTACTTTTAACAATGGTATATAGTTTGTATAGATTTTTTATGCCTTTTGTAAAGTTTATTCCTAGATATTTAATTTCCATCAGTACAAGTATAAATGGAGTGGTTTTCTTAATCTTCTTCAGACTGATTTTTTTTGTGTGTGTGCATATAAGAAGGCACCAAATTTAGTTTGTTGATATGTGCTGGTTCTTTAAAATATTACATTATTGAATTATCTGTTATATAGATGTCTAGCATTTGTTCTTATCATTCTGACTTATTTTGATTCACATAATTCTTTCAAATTCCCTCCATTTTGTTGGAAAGATTACATTTTATTCTTTCTTATAATACTTCTGTATAATACGTCATGGTATGGATCTAGCACATCTTCTTGAGCTAATTCTCTGTCGATGGACATTTAGGCTGCTGCATGGTCTTGCTATTGTGAATAATGTTGCTATGAACATTATTACACATGGTTCTTTAGGTTTATGGTATTATAGTCTTTGGATAGATGCCCAAGAGTGTAATTTCTGAGTTGTATGTATTTCCAGTTTTAGTTTTCTAAGGTAAATCCAGATTGCTTTCTAAAATGGCTGGACTAATTCATATTCCCACCAACAAGGTAATGGAGTTCCTTTTTTCCACATCCTAACACTTGTTCAAATTGTGGTCTTCTAATATGTGCCATATCCACCGGTGTGAGATGGTATCTCACTGATTTTAACAGCACATGTTTTCATATGCCTCTTGATGTCTTGGTCATCCTTTTTGGTGAATTGTCTGTTCATATCTGCTGCAAATTTATTTAAGTTTTTTTTAATTGTTGAATTGCATGAGCTTTTAATATAGCTTTGATGTGAGTCTCTTATTGTTATATATTTGTAAATGATTTCTCCAATGGTTTATATTTTTCCCTGGTGTAAAAAAGTTTTTAACTTAAGGTAATCCTAATTATTTATTCCGTTTTCACTTCCCTTGCCATAGGGTTGGGTAACAGAGAGTATCTCATTGTTGATATCATGGAACATATCATTAATATAGTATGTTATTGTTCCAGAACTTCTATCTAAATCTTTAATTCATTTGGTGTTTGCGTTGGGGTATGGGTTTAGTAAAAGATCTAACTTTTTCTTTCATGTGTGATTTTCCAATTTTCCCAGCATCATTTACTAAAGAGACTGAATTTTTCCCATTTTACAGATGTAGTATCTTTATCATAGATTAGGTGCTGGTATGCACATGGATTTATTTATGGAATTTTTCTATTTCACTGGTTTCATGCATCTATTTTTGTGATGATACCATATTGTTTTTATTACTATTAATTTATAGTAAACTTTGAAGTGAATAATGTGAAAAGTTCGTTTCTCTTCATTTTTCTCAAGGTTGCTCTTTCAACTTAAAGCCTTTCATAGGTTCTATTTTTCGTTCAATTGAACAAATTCAATTGCTGGTGTTTTCATAGAGATTACATTCAATTTGCATATCATTTTAAGTGGAATAGTCATTTTTATTATATTGATTCTTCCCATCCATGAACATAAGCTATCCTTCCATCTCCTTATATGACTAAGTCCTTTAACAGCATCTTGTAGTTTTCAATGTTTAAACTTTTACCTCCATACTTAGATTGATTCCAAGGTTGCTAATTCTTTTTGAAGCAACTGTAAATGGAGTCATTTTACTTATGTCTTTTGTTTCTTGCTCATTCTTTGTGTATAAAAAGACTATGGATTTTTGTATGCTTGTTTTGTAACCTGCCATTTTGCCATATTCATCCACTGTTTCTAGTAAGTTCTTAATGGCATCTTGGGGATTTTTGATATATAATATCTGCGAATCATGATAGTCTTACTTCTCCTTTTCCAACTTGGATTTTATTTCTTTTGCTTGTCTTTATTTCTTGTGCTTGTCTGATAGCTCTGAACAACCCTGTTACTGAGTTAAACAGAAGAAGTGACCATGGGTATCCTTATACCTGATCTTAAAGGGAAAGTTCTTATTTTCATTATTGAGTATTTGTCATTATTATTTTCATATCAGTTTTTCATTATAAGTATTATGTTGACTCTTGGTTTGTGATATATGTCATTTGTTATAATGAGGTATATTCCTTTAATTCCCATATTATTTCAAGCTTTTATCATAAATGGGTGCTGATTTTTTTTTAAATGATTGTTCCTACATCTGTTGATATGGTTAAAATTCTGTACAAACTTTTATATCTATGTCTTTAGGGATATTGACCTACATTTTATTCTTTTGTGACATAATTATCTCCTTTTGATATCATATTCCTGTGGTTTATCAAATAAGGCCATTCCTTTTCCTTTTTCTTTAAGAATTTATGTAGATTTGGTTTTATTTCTTTTTTAAATGTCTGACAGATTTTCCCAGTGAAACTATAGAGGCCTAAAGTTTTCATTTTGAAAAGACTATCCATAGTAATAGTATTTATCCATAGTATTTCTTAAACAAATAATGGATAATCCAAATAAGAGTTAAGTGAGGATTAATAGTTTCTTTTTTTGTTTTTCAAGAAAATTTCACTTTAGTCTAAGTTGTCAAATTTATTGACATAAAATTATTTATATGATTCTCTTAATTCCTTTAATAGGTTTAGGATCTATATTATTTCTCTTTCATTTTTAATATTGCTAATTTAGGTTTTCTATTTCTATTTCCTATCAATCTGGTTACATTAAAGTGACCAAGTCTTTCATAGGACTCAGCAGTTTCTAAAATTCACCATATCCAATTCTAAGTCGGGGACAGTTCTGGAAAAACCAGAATTTAACCTAACTAAATATAGCTTTAGCGGAGCATGGTGGTGCATGTGTGTAATCCCAGCGCTGGGAGGCTGAGGCCAGGGATCGCTCCTTGAGTCCATGGGTTCGAGACTAACCCAGGCACATAGCAAGACCTAGTCTCAAAAAAATAGCTGGGTGTGGTGGCGCACACCTGTAATCCCAGCTACCTGGGAGGCTGAGGCTAGGGAGCACCTGAGTCTGCGGGTTCAGGACTACCCTGGGCAACATAGCGAGACCTAGTCCCTAAAAAAAATTTAAAATATAAAAAAAAGCACAGCTTTACCCATTTTTTGATGTGTTCAGAGAAACAGCTTTTTTGTTTCACAACCTTTTCTCTAGTATTTGTCCATTTTAATTAAACTTACTTCAAGTTTAATTTGCTTTCCCCTCTTATTTTTATTGAGTTCAGAACTTTTCACTAGTAATGTCATTTCATGCTATGAATCTCTCTTTAAGTACTATTTCAGTAGCATTCCACAAATTTTGATATGCTATGTCTTCGTTTTCATTCAGTTAAAATATTTTCTAATTTCCCTTGTGATTTCTTTTTTGACTCATGGTATATTTTTAACTATGTGATTTAATTTTGCACTATTTGGGGATTTCCCTGCTAACTTTATGTTATTATTTTCTGGTTTGATTACTTTCCAAAGAAGGAGTATACTCTATCATTTCAATCCTCTTGATTTTATTGAGACCTTTTTTAGGGTCCAGAATGTGATCTACGTGATCTGTGTGCACATGAGAATGTTTATTCTGCTCTTGTTGGGTAGTGTGGTCTACAAATTTAATTAGGTTGGCTGGTTTCTAATATTGTTCAAGTGTTCTATGTGCTTACCCAGGAACACACCACACCACACAACACAACACACCATCATCTTACCCTGATTAATAACATCAAATAGGTAAAAAGAATTTTCTGATTCTAATTTTTCATTACTTTATTTTATTATTTTTTAGAACAGAGAGCAAGTTTATTTTAATTTTAGTTAAATTTTACTGATTTGCCATTCATTTAGAAAAGTAGATAATTTCAGGAATACAGTTTGACACCTCGACATGTTTTTATGCTTAACTCAGTCATCACACTATCACAATGGCCCCATCTACTCTTTGCTCTCACCTCCTTCCCCTCCCCCTCAGGTAACCACCATATTTTTCAAAAAGTCTAAGAATTTTTAATCCATTTTGAGATAAGGGTCCAACTTCATTCCTTGCTTGTGCGTGTTTGGCTATCAAAATACAATTTATTGAATCTTCCCCTTATTTATTCTTGCCATCCTTGTTTAAAATGAATTGTATGTACATGGGTCTATTTATTTTTTAATAATTTTTATTTAGTTAGTTTATTCTACATCATTATCTACCTCTGGGTTCTCCCACCACCTTATCACCCATGAACCATCATCTTAATCTTTTGTAGCCTTTCCACCCTCAGTTTCCCCCCTCTCCTGAAGCTCATGCTTCAATTCTGCTGAAAGTTAGTTTAAAATTTTTTCTTGTCTATTCTATTTTTTTCCCCTTTCTTCCTCATATACATGAGATCATCCAGTACTTCTCTTCCAGCCTTTTTTTTTTTTTTTTTTTTTTTTTTTTTTTTTTTTTTTTTTTTTTTTTTTTTTTTTTTTTTTTTTTTTTTTTTTTTTTGAGACTAGGTCTCGCTATTTTTGCCTGTAGAACTGCAGGCTCACGTTGCACAGGGTACCATGGACTCAAGCAATCCCCAGCCTCAGCTTTCCAGGTTGTTGAGATTACAGGCGTGCATACTACCACACCCAGCTATATATTTGTGGAACGGAGGTCTTGCTACGTGGCCCCAGCAGGACTCGGACCGCGATCCCTGGCCCCAGCTACAGCTTCCTAGGCAGTCACTTACAGGAATGCACCACCATACTCAGCCTCCTTTCTGGCTTATTTCTCTTAACATGATTCCTTCTAGCTCCATCGATATTGCCCCAAATGACATGGTTGTCTTTTTGATTGAGGTATAATATTCCACTGCAACCTCACTTCTAGGGATCTAATCCCAAAAGAACCTGCACCCAGTTAATTTTTAATTACTTTAGACTGATTCATTTTTTAAAATGTGAATGAGTACAATTTTAATATAAAACAAATTTTGGCTATCTGTGTTCAAGGACATGCAGCAAGCGTGGGTTGGCAGGATCCTGGAGTCTTCCCTTTTGCCACGGACACAGTGGACCACACCTGTGAGACAGCAGCAGCACTCAGAAGAGTGCTGAGGACTTAATGATCCCCCCAAGCAAGGGGAGAGTCAGAAGGGAGAGACAGAAGGAAAACTCGAGACACTTCCAGCAAAAAGGATACCAGGACACTGAGAGAGGCAGCTACCCCTCCCCCGCCCAGACATCTAGCAGCTCCTAGTCTACTGCTGATGGGGAGCACACACACCCCTGAGACATCATAGCTACTGTATGGTTGTGCTCACTGCATTTGGGGTGGCTGGCACCTACCTTGGCAACCACAAGAGGGACCCCAATGTCTCTCCCACCTGGACTCCTGTGGCTTCCACTGGCTCCTGGCTTACAGTAGCTGGGCCAAGGCTACCTGTCACGGAAGATCACACTGGGGTGAGGATAGATACAAAGGTGATTGGGGTGAACTGCAATCTAGACATGACTAAGGCAGAAATTATTACGTTATAATCTAATTTTTAAAAATTCCACATGGAAAAATACATGCTAAAATGAGAGATCAGAGAAAAACTGGGGAAACATTTCCAGCTTATTTCACAGCTTAAAGGCTGTTATTCATAATATCTCAAATCATTATAGAAATTGAGAAGAAAATCGTCAACAATCTCATAGAAAATGTACAGAGCTTTAAACTATTGACCAGAGAAAGGTGCAAATGGCTATTTAGTGTTTTGAAAAAATGCTTAACCCTCTCTATGGGAATAGCAATGAAAATTAAAACCACCATGGGATATTGTAGGGAGCCAGGTGAGGGAAAGTGAGGAAGGACAAATAAGAGATTGAACTCAGCCATAGAGACTGGGATTGAATGTAAGCATGAAACAGCCTGGGAGTTCATTAAGTCTTAGAAAGCTTTCTATACAGTGGAAAAGAATGGTTTACAATGTGTTAAACAAGGGAAGGAAGAAGTCGCTTAGGAAAAATCAGATTAGGCAAAACACTAGTTCCTGTGGAATACATGGGGTCAGGGGATTCACTTATTAACTCGCTGGTGTCTCTTAAGGGATGTCTCAAAGGGTTAATGTCGGAGAAATGGGGACACCACACACAGGGGACAGGACCCTGCCATTCTATTTTCAGTTTTCTGAAGCCAGATAAGATAGTGAAGTTTTCTTCATCACAGCATGAGCCCTGGTCATTTACTGCGGCCCCTAACAGGATATTATTTACTCATTTAATAGATTGGCAAAAATTAAACTTGAACAACAAAATTTGTTGGCAAATCTATGAGAAAACAGGTATTTAAAAAAATTTTTGATAGCATGTGTATATATATATACACACACATACAGATTATATCATAATTTATCCTGATATTCTACTATCACCTTATCACTTGTGTACCTGCTTTATCTCTTCCTTCCCCAGTTTCACTCTCCTCCCCCTCCCTTGATCTATGCTTCCATTCTGTTGTCAGTTTTAAATTTTTCTTGTTTGTTTTTTTTCCCTAAATCCCTCATACAAGTAAGACCATCCTGTATTTCTCTTTTTCTTTCTAGCTAATTTCCACTCACATGAATCCTTCCAGCTCTATCCAAAGTTGCTGCAAATGACATACATTTATCTCCTCTGATTGGTGCGTAATATTCCATTGTGTCATAGACCACATCTTTTTCAGCCATCCATCAGTTTGGGGGGCATTTGGGTTGTTTTCGTAACTTGGAAATTGTAAATAGTGCTGCAATAAACATGCGCATACAGGTGTCCTTAGGGATTAGTGTTTTTGTATCCTTTGGGTATATTTTCAGTAGCGGGATTGTTGGGTTGAATGGTTGTTCCATTTTCAGTAATTTGAGGGCTCTCCATACAACTTTCCGTAGTACCTGGACCAGTTTGCACTCCCACCAGCAGGGTAAGAGAGCTACTTTTTCTCCACATTCACGCCAACATTTGTTGTCCGTTTTTTTTGTTTTGTTTTGTTTTATTTTATTTTTTATTTTTGCATATTTTACAATATATGATTATATAACTGCTAATTCCCATGGGAATACCCCCCCACACCACATCTCCCCTGGCCACTTTACCTCCTTTCTTTTTGTTGTTTGTCCATGTTTAGCCCTTTAGTCTTTTTTTTTTTTTTTCTTGATCCATTTCCTCATCCTTGGTGAGGGTGCGATTTCCCTGGACTTGGTAGAACGTTCTGTTTATCATTCCTGTATTGCTTTTAGAGCACCTTTGCTCTTGGTGGCACACGCCTGTCATCCCAGCTACCTGGGAAGCTGAGGCAGGGAATTGCTTGAGTCTGTGGTACCATGGGCAACATTAGCCTGCGGTTCCATGGGCAAAAATAGCAAGACCTAGACTCAAAAAAAAAAAAAAATGGCTTGTCTAATGGCAGTGGCCCCACAACAAAGCCCCAAGGGAGGAGACCCACCATCAGCTGATGGATGTCCCTTCGAGGATCTGCTCTTCCAAAATATATGGTGGAGTCATGCCCCCAAAGCCAAAGACCTGTTGTCCATTTTTTTTATATGGGCCATTCCTAACTGGTGTAAATGGTATCTCAATGTGGTTTTGATTTGCATTTCTCTGATTATTAATGATGTGGAGCATTCTTTCATATGCCTATTGGCCATCTGTATTTTTTCATTGGAGAACTGTCTTTTTAGTTTTCCTCCCCATTTTTTAACTGGGCTTTCTGCTTTGTTTTTGCTAAGTTGTGGTGTTCTTTGTGGATCTTTGTTATCAGATCTTTATCACTTGTATGGAGGGCCTCCCAATCGGTTGGGTTCCTTTTTGTTTGTCTCTTTTGCCGTACAGAAGCTTTATGATTTGATATAGTCCCAGTTGTTTGTGCTTTCTTTCATTTTTTGCCAGCTGTAGGTGTGTTCTGAAATGGATTTCTGAAGTATAATTTGTGGAAGGTTTTGCCCAAGTTTTTCTCTGTATTTTATGGTTTCAGGTCTTAGATCTAACTCTTTTATCCATTTTGAGTTGGTTTTTATACAAGGTGTGAGGGAGTTGCTTGGTTTATTTACTTAATTTTGCATGTTGTGGTCCAGTTTTCCTAGCACCATTTATTGAAGAGGCTGTCCTTGTTGCAATGTATGGTTTTTGCTCCTTTGTCAAAGTGACCAGGTATATGTGGTTTTATTTCTGGACACACAATTCTGTTCCATTGATCTGATTGCCTGTTTTTGTACCAGTACCATGCTGTTCCAATTAATACGGCTTTATAGTGTAATTTGAAGTCTGCGATTCTAATACCTCTAGTCTCTCTCTTTTTTGGGGGGGGGGATTTTTGATATTCGAGTTTTTTTGTTATTCCAGATGAATTTCAGTTAATTTTTTTCTATCTCTTTAAAAAATATCATTGGGATTTTTATTGGAATTGCAGATTGCTTTTGGCAGTACCATTTTGATAATATTAATCCTTCCAATCCATGAACTGGGAATGTCTTTCCATTTTTTTATGTCTTCTATTTCTTTTAAGAATGTTCCATAGTTTCTTAACATAGATTCTTTACTTCTTTTGTAATGGTGAATGGAGTGGTTATTATTTTTTTTTAATTTCTTCTTCTTCTGACTGAGCTTTTGCATATAAGTAGGCCTCTGATTTCTGTTTTGTATACAGCTACCTTACTGAACTGGTTTATTATTTCAATTAGCTTTTCTGTGAATTTTTTTGTTGTTGTTGTTTTCTACATAGAGTAACATGTCATCTGTGTATAACGATAGTTGAGGAAACAGGTACTTTTAAAGATTTCTGGTGGAGGTACAAAAAATTTGAGATTCGTGGAGGAACTTAGCAAGACAGTGTAAGATGATTTATGTACCTACCTTTTATTCCTGGCAATTTACTCTTAGGAATAGCTCCCAAAGACACAACTGCAAAACTATGGAAAGATGTGGAATACATTATAACACTATAAGTAACCACAGAAGACTTAACCCAAGTATCTCCCTAGGGGACTGATTGGATAAACCACACTGTGTCCAGAAGTGGAGTACTTTACATATGTCTAAACAAATGAGGAATCTCTCCATACACTATTGTGCTATGACCTTCAAGTTACACTACCAAGTAATGAAAGACATGGTGGATGAAAGTGTGTATAGTGCTCTATCTTGATATTAGGAGTAGCAGACACACAGACATTACATATACCTATGTCTGTAATTAAATTTGGAAGAATAAGTCACAAAACTTTTAATTTGGTTATTACAATGGCAGGAATAAAGAAGAAAGGAATCTAGACACTTGAATTAATTTTCTTATGTAAAATTGACATAGAAAAGCTTGTAAATATTTTAGGTAATTATAAAACACAATTAAAATTTCCAAAGCAATTTCTGAAACAAAAGTGAAGTAAAACTAATGACTCTGATGATGTACCTACTTCGTTGTTGGAACTATTCCCAGTGCATTTAAAGCACATTAATTTGCACATCTTTAATAGTTATACCCTAAAGCAAAAGACAAACCCCAAACTTAAAAAAGATCTTAACTAATTTCCAGTAATCTGTTATGGTAATAATATTATTATTATTTGAAGACTGTATAATGTGTAATAAAACAAATTAATAATTATGTAATATCATCGAGAAACAAGATTTTGGCAGATGAAAGAGCACCAAGGATAAAGACTTTGGAGTTCTGAATTTGAACTGGAGGATTCTCTGAAAAACCGTGCTTTCTCTAGCTCACCAGAAAGACTCAGAGGCAATGAACAATTCAGTAGCACTGGACACTCCAGGACTGAAATGGATGCTTATAAACAGTATTCCCACAATAGGAGCCAGGGCTTCTTGGAGAAATGACCAGTTTTAGGTTTGGGGCAGGAATGTACAAGATGATCCTGAGACATCTTGTCATATCAAAATTGAAAGCAGTTATCAGCAATGACAAGGTCATGGCCAAAGGGCTTGGAAGCCACAACTGCAGGGTCACGTCCAAAGGGCTTGGGAGCCAAATAAATCATCTCCCTTTGGGTAAAGAGGGAACAATCTGACCATCAATAAAGATAATAACCACAGAGGAATGTAAGGCATCAAATATATTTAAGTCCATGAGTTCAAAAGATATTTTAAAAAATTGTCATGACCACTTTTGAATAGCAGAGAATTTTTCAAAACTGAAAAATAATAGAAAAAAAGGCAGGTATTTACTCTTTAATCCTAAAGAATCTCTAGCTTAGGATAAAACACAGATGCAGGCAAGTTTGACTTTTGAAAGTATTTCAGCTAAGATGTAATGAAGAAATAATGAAATTAGAATTTTTCCAACTTGCAAAAGTGGATGAATCCAGATACCAATCACCAATGGTAGCTAACATGACAAAAAGGAGACAACCAAACTCTTTTTATCTCCTGGTAGAAATACTCAACAGTTTTGGGGAGGGGATGAAATGAATGGATATGTGGGTGGGTGGATGAAGCAGTTTTGGGGGGAAAATGAAAATCTGAATGGAGTCAACACTCTGGATCTAACTACCTGTTTAAAGGTTATACAAGGAACAAAGTAACATTTAAGAACAGGATGAAAATGCAATCAGCAAAATACAGACAGTGAGGAAGTCAAGTTCAACACAGTGGTTTCTTCAACAACAAAGTACAATAAAGAATAAATAAAGCTAGAGAAAGAATCTATGGATTAAAAGAAATTTGAGACAGGTTAACTAATTACCAGGGATAGACTTGGTTCAGCTCTCCCTGCAAACATCAAATTAAAAAATAAAGTGAAAACAAAACATATAGGATCTTCAAAAATAACTGATAGTAAGGAATTATTGTTGAGTTTCTTGGGTATTTTGATTGTATTTAAAAAGGGAATTCTTGTCTTTTGGAGATACTAACTAAACAGGTGAAATGAAAACCAATGCAAGAAAATTAGAGTACAGACAAAAATTTATCCTTGAAAAATCCCTTAAATAATCCACAAAAGACAGAACCACCATCTTTAGATAAAGTTAATAGTTTTGCTTTTACGATTGAAACAAATGAGTGTTTGGTCATTATAAATGAAACAGATAGCATTTGTTGAAGAGTGAAGTTGACAAAGATGTCTATCAGCAAATTCTAAAGCCACAGCAGTGCTGGGAGCTTCTGAGAGCATACAGATGAGTTCGTAAAGGTGAAATGTGAACTTGTCTGACCCTGCCAAGGTCAGATCTTATCACAGGGTAGCACATACTTCCTGGTAGGATGAGAAAGGTGCCAGGGTCAGGGGATGGTTCTCCCTCCCCCTTCTATTCTCTACCAAATATCTAGCCAACCTTTAAAACTATTTTTTCATGGAGTATTTTATAATAAAAATTTAGCCGTCCTTCATCAATCCACTTACCCACCCACCCACCCATCCACCCACCCACCCACCCATCCACCCACCCACCCACCCATCCACCCATTCACCCATTTACCCATCCACCCATCTATACTTCCATTCATTTCTCTACTTGCTTGACAAACATTTGCTGAGTATCCACTGTTAAAGACCTTAGAGATCCAACATGGTATCTGCCCTCTTGAGTTTTACCATTCCAGTCCTAGGACTCTTTCCTCTCCTTGACTTGTTATCATTCCTACCAAGGAGCTAGCCTGCCACTATCTGCTGCTGTTGCCCAACCTTTCCTACATCTGTGACTTGTGTGGTTTTCAGCACTAGAAAACCATACCTGACCATGTTCAGGTAGCTGCCCAAGCTGCACCAACCATCCACTCCGTGCTTTTGAATGTGTGCAAGACAGGCACCAGGGAAGGTTCCCAGCTACTGCACTGGGTCTTTGAGCCAGTGACTCATCCCATTCCTGGCAGGTCTGCACTGGCCCATGGGTAGAAGCTGAGAATGAGATGCTTTGCACAGAAATCAGATCTAAAAACAAGGATTGTTGCTGTGTGAATTATATGCGTGTGAGACTCACATCCAAGGAAAGTAAAAAGTGGGTCCACAGTGATTCTGAGTGTCCTTGGTCAGGAGCTGTGGCTGCAGCTGGAAGTACCCCTTACCAGTGACATCCTGCTGTACCTCTGTGCAGCTACTACATGCTGGTGGCTCTGAACCAGAAACTGGCTGTAAGTTGAGATGGGAACTCAGAGGGGGGTGGTATCTTAGCCTGAGTTATCAACTGGCCTGTTTTAGAATCTCAGGCCTCAAGCACCATTTCTCACCTGTGAATTCTAGGTGCTTTGCTCAACTGTGATAAGACTGACCATCAGTGAATTGCAAGCAAAACACCTGGGGTACTCTTAGTCTTGCACTTACCTCTCCTCTTGACACCTCACCTGCCCCTTATTCTCCACAGTGCGTCAAGATAGATTTATTCACACAAGGTGTAAGAGACAAGATAGTTATGCTTTAACTAGGATCAAACCTTATCTTAAGCAATGGGAGTCTAGCAGTGAGAGTTTAGGTGTCATCACTTGGAGAAGGTATGAGAAACATGTGGAAGCAAAAATAAAGTGCCACGGGTATACAGTTGATCCATCGGTGGCCCGAGTCTCATTGGTGCTAGGCACAAATGGGATACAATAAAATATTTGGGAGTGACTGAATAAATCTGGTGTCTTTTGGGTGGGTAAGCACACTTTCTGTGGACTGGATGTCAATGACAGGAACTGAGTAACTTCAGTCTCAGTTGGTTCCCCCCACCTAGCTGCTAGACAGAGGAAGACAAAGGGTAGGGACAAGGCTGTGCTACCCATGCCAGCTTCAGATTAGTGTCAAGATAAAACATTCTGTGTGTTTTGACAGGCGTGGCTTGCCAGGAGTTGGTCAGTGCTCCAGGAATTTATGGGGAACAATCTAGATGAGATGATTTCAGTATTTTCTCAGGTAGATAATGTGAGTGGAAGTTAAACTGCAGTTCTGCAGAAACCTGGGAGCAATACTTTATTCTATCAAAATAACTGAACTCACCAGCATGGAGATAATTCCAGTCAAACTAGGATATTATAACATGGCCTGTCTTGCCAAACACAACACACAGTATGAACCAAGAGTCAGTTTGCCAAGACACTGAAAACAAGCACAGGAGGGCGGGCAGACAGACAGACAGCAACGCACACTGCCCGTAGCATAAGGAGCGTTGGATGCTTCAGACATCCTCACCCAAGCCAAGTGGTAGGAAGTGGTAAAAAGTTTGAATGTTTTGGCTCTTGTTGGCAGAGGTGGGGTTGCCCATCCTTGTAGAGTAGGGGCCTGACTCTTGTTTATTGAGCTGAGATTATGTCCACAGAAAGCAATTGCAATCTCACCCTGTAACCTTGGCTTCAGAACAGTCAGATGGGCTAGTGTTGTCTCAGGCTGATCAGTTTCCATTCACGATTCCTCCCTACCAGCTTAGGCCTTGCTGGTGGTTATGCTGCCTACTGGTGTGCTAGAGGGCAAAGACCACCCTTGCCCACCACCCTGGCCACTCCTCAGCTCCCCCCCTCCCTCTGCCTCCTGGTGGGTGCAGGGGGGGAGAGGGAGAGGTTGTTGGGAGGAGAGGGAGAAAGTCCACTCTGGAAAGGATTTGAGGTGACTCTGAGATGGTGAGAGCCATGGTCAGTGGGTTTGACATCCTGTTCTGCTAGTTCCTTCTGTCTCAAAAGGTAAATGTTATTAGCTCCATTTTGCAGATGAGGACACACATTCAGGACGGTTAAGTAACTCTCCAACACTCTCAGGTGGCCAGAGACCCTCTTCTGATGACTCTGCTTCCCCCACCACACAGAGCTGTACCCTCTTTCTGAGCACCATGTCCCCTCTGAAGAACCCCTCTCCCCCAAGCCTTGGCTGTCATTCCTCCAGGGTAATTGGGGCAGGGAGAGATGAGTCCTGAGTCACCAGTGGGATGAGGAGGCTTGGTGCCAGATCTCAGAGCTCGAGAGGATGCCTTCATCCGGGTCATCCTTCTCTGCTTGTGTGAGGGGCCTTTGTTTAAAGTGATGCAGACAGGATGAGTCCTACAGAGACAACTCCGCAGAGCCAGTCGTTCTAGTGGGGCTGCCTTTACTTTCTCAGATACTTGTCTTGAACCAATATCAGAGATTTACAATTGTATTTCTCTAAAATGAATTATTATATTAGTGTCAACAGCTGTGCAAGGAAAGCAGTGTCTCCCAGTGGTGATTCTTGGCTATTTTCTGAGAACTCTCATGTTTATCCTGGTGCGAGGTTATTTAAACAACATAGAAAGAACCACACTGGCCAAGAAGACCAGACAGCGAAGTGATGATGTCACTAAAAAGTGACTTCCGAAATCTTATATCTGCATCTCATTAGAACTTTTCTCATCTAATTATATATTTTCAGCAGATATTTGGTATTGCCAGTGGGTTTTTATTTCAGTAGCCTCAACTTATTCCCTCTAGGAAACTATTTTTACTATTCACTGTAATTGGATTGTTAAAAGTTTCCTGCGCAAGAAAATTAGCCTTTTTCCCATCATTACAAAAAAAAGGGCAAACCCATTTTTTTTTTAATGAGCCTTAAGGGGGAAACTTAGTGTGTGATCCTGAGGAGTTGTGACTCTGGTTCATTGTTCTAGTACCCATTACCCAAAAGTCCTCTGTCTACGTTCATGTTACAAGTACAGTTAAATTAGCTTGTTATATTTAGAACATTTTTTGTATCTCATTATGTTCAATTATATGCTTAAAAATAGTTAATTCTATAAAAAGTGATTTAATGAATTATAAAAGCTAGACTAAAGGAGCCTTGAGAAAGAAAAAGAAGCCAGAGAAATAGTGTCTGAGTGTCCCTAAACCCCACCATTACCCTGGAGGTCAAGAAACAGGAGTGGAATGCAATGTGCTTGAAAATCTTTGTCTTTGGAAAATCCTCTTTCCTTCCTGAAAAAGCCAGTGAGAGTGGGTGACGAGAGGGCATTTGGAGCTGGGGTGTAATGCCAGGAGTAAGAACAAGCTGGCATGCCGGGCTGAGGTGCAGGGCAATCAGAGTTTGTTGGTTCATTGAGAGAGATGAGCCTAGTGCTCAGGTTTCAGATAATCAAGGATATGCCTTGGAGCAACACTTTGAACTGCCCTTGGATGCAACAAAGGGAAGGCAGCCTTCAGCAGGCAGGCGAACTTGAAGGAGACAGTTGGTAATTAGGCCGCTCTGAAATAGTTCTGGTTACACAGAGCTCTTATTTTGATGCAATCAATGCATCACTCTTCCCCTCTAGCTTTCTTCATTTCCTATGCAGACCGAGTCACAGCATGACCTTTAGCAGCCCCTCCCCTGACGTCCCTCTGCTGTGACTGTGTCTGCTGTGTGGCCCTGCTGTCATAACGAATTGATGTTGGCTCCTAGAGTAGTGACTGTTCCTATGACACTGCCTTTTGTAATCAAAGGATCATTTGAAGCTACTATTTTTTTTTTTTTTTTTGAGACTAGGTCTTGCTATTTTTGCCTGTGGAATTGCAGGCTCATGTTGCCCGGAGTACCAGGGACTCAAGCAATCCCCAGCCTCAGCTTCCCAGGTAGCTGAGGATTATAGGCGCATGCTACCACACCCAAATACACTTTTTTGGAACTAGATCTCGCTATGTGCCCTCAGTGGGACTCGAACTGTGATCCCTAGGCCCAGCCGCTTCATAGACTGAAACTTACAGGCATGAGCCACCGTGCCCAGCTCTGAAGCAACTATTTTTTTGAACTGAGTCCAGTTGGAAAGAACCATCTTCACAGTGTGGATCTCTGTTCTTGAGAGGGAGCTATATAGATGTGGTGTCTAATCTGGGGGATTATGGAAAAAATTAAGACTCATTGCTAGAGCCAGTAGTAGCCCATTTGAGGAAATTTCTTCCTAGGTCCACCCCTGAGGCACACACCCCATATGCCACACATGTTTAGACAGACACGGTGTGCTCACGTGTGTGCACGCGCGCGCACACACACACACACTGCACACAGTCAAAGTTAGTTATTCTCTCCAGAAACACTTGCCTCTTGCCTTCTTCCACACATGTCTAAATCTGCCTTCCTAGATTCAAGCTCAAGGATTGTTTGCTTGAATAAACCCTCCTGGTTCTCCTCACCTTGCTTTGGACTTGACTCGAATGAATGAGTATTTAATGCTGGGTTCTTCCCACTTTCTTGCTCAGTGACTTAAATTTAGTATCTAGAAATCAACCAGGGTGGGAGTACTTATACCAAGGGAATTAGAAATGTTACAAATAAGTGTCCCTCTCTCTGAAGAGCAAGTTTTAACACATTCTCCATCTTCCTACTGGTTACAATCCAGGTGTTTACTTCAAAGAGAGAGAAAATGCTCTATGGTAGTATTTAGAACAAGAATTGTAGCATGAACTGAACTTGATTGTTGGGATCATTGGATGATCCTATTGAGTCACATATATCTCATACAAAGATATGCATCATTCAGGGTTTTTATGCCCATTCCGGTTGGCTTACTTGTGTATTCAACTCTGACATTTTCAAATAAGAGGTCAACAGCTTCTGTTTCAGTACCAAATATGCCCTAGAAGCAATGTTTCTGGGAGGAGAACAAACTTACCATGAGAATCAATGAAATGCTGGGTTGGAAGAGGGATGGGGTGAGTGCCAGTTGGGTGATAATCCTATCTTTCCAGGATAGGAAAATGGAAACCTCTGTCCTTCTCATCTCTCTGTGGCTAAGAGACACAGCTCAGATAGTCTTTAAAGAGAGAAGTTTTCTGTTTCACACTTTGTTATTAATTTTGCTTCCTTCACTGAGGGAGGCTTGGGGTGAGGGCTCTGTGTGTGTTAGGGTGGAAGGGCAAGCAGCTGTGATAGAGGTGCCCACAGAGTTTTCTGGGAGCTAAGTCATAATTAAGTGATAGGATAAATGTCAAATATCAACAAGTGAAGCTCAAGAGAATTATCGGGATCTATTTATATCCCACTTGAAAACCCATTTCTAAACCCCGAATAGGAAGTTGATAATGATATCGAGTCAAAAAGGGTAGAAGCCACCAACCGATCAGCCACATTTAAAATGTGGCTTCTGCTACTCAGGTCCCCTTAGGTTTGTACCACCCATGCGTAGCAGTTACCACTCATGCAGTTTAACCAGGGGGTTTATTAACAAGAGCATTCAACAAGGAAAGCAAAAAAGTCTTCAAAGCCACAAATGGCCAGTTATGTTACCCCAGTCACCATTTCCTGTCCCAAAGGTCCCAAAGACACATGTCTATGATGGTGTCCCTTTGCCCCTTCAAACCTGAGGCAGGCACTCTGCTAAATCCAGTCTTTCTCTGGTGTCTTTTCTTCTTCTCTCTCCAGCATTCTGAGCTGCTCTGCTTCTCCGAGGCTCTTCAAACTGCTCCAACAAAATGCTGATCTTAAATCAGCTTTCCAAATCCTTGACCATCTCCAAGTACCAGCTCACTATGCCACCTTGCTGCAGTGCCACCCTCTCCACACCGGCCACTCTTCTACCAGTCACCATAGCTCCTTGACACCACCAGCTCACTGCCAGGCTGGTCACATCTGCCCAGGCTGGTCACTCAGGCTACTCTTTACGCATCTGCCATTCTCATCTCTCCTCTCCCCAAAAGTCTCTCTAGTCTCTGCTCCTTTTCTTTTTATCTTTTTTTCCCCTTTCTCCTAAAAGCCAAAGGCTCCAATTTCCTTCTACATACCCTCTAGTTGACACATTCTTTCTTCTGGTTCCACACTGGAATTTGCAATGAAGTGGAAGGACCTTTCCTGTTTAGGCCTCTTTCACCTCTGTGTTTTTCAGACACAGTTAATGGCATCAATGTCTACATTTTAATACTGCCCATATTGGGATCCTAGCTTCAATACTGTCCATATTGGGGTCCCAGCTTCAATAACGGATCCCAGGAATGCATCCTTTACCACGGACATTCCCAGATGAAGAGATTTAAAGCCAAGATAATACCATTTGAGAGATGCTAGAAGTTAGAACTTGTATGAAATTTCCTTAAGACACATAAAATATTGTCAAATACAATCTAATGGAACCTCTCTGAAATGATACACTCCCCAGGACTTCCACATCAGGAAGGGCCCGTGCTACTCACTGAGGTTGGTATTTCTAATAAAAACAAGATTCTATGAGCAATCCACAGGCCCTACTAGTATTTATTTTCAAAGCTCAAAGAGTTGTTTATATATTTTCCTTTATTCTATGTTCCTCAAGCCAATTAGTCATGGAGTGGTGGCTCTCACTGTCTTGTTTCGTGGTATGTTTGTCTTTGGTCTGATAGTTGAGGCTCTGACTCCAAGGAAGAGGTCAGGGGATGATCTGTTTCCCAGAACAGACTTGAAAAATGCTTTTCTTTCCCTGTTGGTTTGTAGCCATCATTAACAGAACCACATACAGGGTTCTGTGTTGGAGAAATACACTCTCACCCAAACAGGCGCTACCTATGACGTTGCTCTCTGACCCAGAGGGAGAGGCCCAAGACATCGAACTTGGGAACCAGGGTCCTCAAATGAGAGACTAAGACATAGTTGCTGACCTTGAGAAAGCAGAATGAAAAGATATCAGGGGAACTTTGGGTGCCCCAGAGCCCCGACCCATCATCATGTTCTGAACAAAGCTCTCCAGAAACAGCCCATAGAGTTGACAGCCAACTCCGTCTATTTGGAACTCGAAGATCCCAGCGCTACAGCCTCACAAAGTGTCCGGGCGTTTATCTCTACTATCTCTTTCTAATACTTTCTTTCTGCGCTAGCCTGCAACCACAAAGGCGTATTATTAAAAACACAAAAGCAAAGTAGATAAGAAACTTAATATGCCAATTAAAATACCAAGCTGAAACCAGAAGAAATCATTCTCAGACTCCCAATTCCCTGGACACATACAGGCCCAGAGGGAATGGGGAAACACTCCCCCCATTAAAGGAACATCTTGTTGTAATCCCAGAGCTGGGCACTCAGAGCTAGACACTTACCTCCTGACTGAAGGGAAGTTTTGAACTATTTGTCATTCCAGCTCCATGCATAGATACTCTATAATGAATACAAAATAGTGACTCTTCCTGATATGAGTAGATACCATTCTGTAATCTTTATTTGGGTCTCATTTAGGTACGTTTTAAATATTTCATTTACTTTTCCAAAGAACTCTCCAAGACAGGTATCAGTATCCTGCGTTTACAGATGAAGAAACTGAAAACATATTGAGGTTAATATGTCAAGTTCCTTACCTTCTACCAGCTATTATGCCTAGGACCTTACACAAAACACTTTGTTTGCTCTCTTTGACTTAACACCAAGTGCTGGGCATGATTGTAAATTCTTGGCACTTATCTCTCAATCCTCCCCAAAGTCCTATGATGTTGGTGTCATCTTTATGTCCATTTTTTAGAGAGGGACGATGAAGCAGAGAAGGCTCACCCTCTCCCATAAGTGGCATTAATAGGAATTGAACCCAAGCCGTCTGGCTCCAAAATCCATGTGCCCAACCACCTGATTCTGCAGCCTTTCTCACAGTCTCCTGGTCAGGTGGGTAGATCTGGTTATGCCTACTTTCAGATAAGAGCATATCTCCAAGAATTCCCAGCAAAATTAGCTGTCCTGAAACTTGGTCTCTGTTCCCCACATCCTCATTCAAGGAACCCGCTGTTGTTGAGTCCTGTCTCTCCCTGTTAGGGTCTGTGAAAGCCAGAAATTTCAGGTTTGTTGATTGAATTATAAAGCTTTGTGGGTACAAGGTGCTTTACCTACTTGGTGTTCACCAGAAGGAAGGACCTGTTATTAGCAGACACTCAGAGGAGGCCCTTGGCCAATTCTGAGATTCGACTTATTAAGGGACAGATGACCATATAGCATGGAATGGACAACCTTGAAGATATTTCCTTTAGTTCTCATCCAGACCATAACATTTTAGAAACCTTCCAAAATGGGATTTATAAAAATACAGCCAATATTTTGCCACATGCCGCTTCATCCGTGTCATCTGACTTTGTTTGGTTATTATATTTTATAATTGCAGTTCATCTAAAGAGAGTCTTTTAATAATATACTTTAGCAGTTTAATGCTTTACACACACACAGCTTTGAAACTGACTTTCAACTTTCAAACTGACTTTTAAACGCATATGGTTCTGCCTGTGAAATTCTCTGAAACCCTACCTGAACATCTCCAGAGAAAAGAATTTCTCAAAGTGAATCAAACGCACATAGAGTGTGCCATTTCATGTAAGGTATGGCTTCCATAGAGCTTTTGTAAAGTCTGTCTTATGGCATAAAAGCCAGCTCAGATAGATAACTTCTACAAGGCCCCAAAGGTCCACCATGTTGTGTCCATGCCTTCTGCACTGGTCTCTCCTGAAATGTAGAGTGGACTCTTGACTGACATCAAGGAACAGAATATAGTGCCAGTGATAGGCTAGCCATTGAAAACTGGGTCATAAAAAGGCTGTTTTTCTTTCTCTTCACTGCTCACTCTACTTCAGCTGCCACTTGGGAATCTTGACTGTGGAAAGACCCCCGTGACTGGAACCGTCAGTCTCTATCCTGGTGCCCACAAAACCACAGACTGCCAATAGGCATGTGAGTGAACCCAGAGATGCCCCCAGACCCCAGTTTGACTGCAGCTTCATGAGGAACCCTAGGTCTGCAGCACCCAGCTTAGCTGCACCCAGATTCTTGACCCATAGACTTGTGAGATGACAGATTTTGTAGTTTTAAGCAATGGAGTTTGGGTGCGGATTTGGTTAGTAGCTGTGTGTCATCAACTAAGTAAAGGAAAAATGAAAACACAGGTTTTGGAGTCAAGCAGAACTTGACCGTCACCTCACCAAAACAGATGTGTCCCAGAGGGCAGTTGTGAAGCACCAAAAATAGATGAGAGATATGCCTTAAATAAAGGAAACCATACTAGAGATGATGTCCATCAAGTGTCCTTATCTGTCATGGCAGCTCCTAGACCCCTAGGATTGTCCCACTGAAGAGACATTCCCCTGAAAGATAAAGGTGTTTACCTGCAAAGGTGTTTTTCTGCTACATAATGAGCCTGTCCTTCTACCCCATGTGCTACATACCATGGATCCTGGGATTTTCCCTTTATTACTGCCACATTGTAACCGTACCTTTACCAGGATATTTAGGGGGGTTTGGAACCTCTAATAAATGACTCAGCACCTGTTCACTGCGTTCCATTCTACGATTTTGTCTTGGACCTTCGCGATCTTTCCTGTCCGTTCTTCTTGTTCTCACTCATGGCTCCCAACAGGCAGTGACAATGGGCCATTTGCTCCTGAACACTTTGTCTCCTCAACTACAAAATGGTGGTGACAGTCAGTTTGCAGGGTAATTGGCATTGTTATATTAATGACATTTGAAGTGATTCCTAAGACTTATGACATTTTGGGTACCAGTCTATTATTTCTCTTCTCTTTTCTCTCTCCCAGCACTCTTGTCAGTGCCGTCTTTCTTCCTTTTCGCCTTTTATGAGCAGGGGTGAATTTAAAATAATCTTAACAGTGGAAAATTTTGAGATGGATAATGTCTAAGGAGACAGGATATAACAGACCCTCAAATCCAGGGATGCTATCACTTCATCTAGAGGTGGGGAGCTTGGAGCAAGGAGAAGCCCCCCTAAAGTTCCATATCTCGCCAACAGGCTTGTTTTCCTGATTTCATTAGAGGTGGATATAAAGATAGGCAGGTGTTTAGTTACATCTCCCCCAAAGAACTGGTATTCCCAGAATGATGAACGAAAGATAGTCTTAATTAGATACGATTTTCCCCATAGTGTAAGATACACAGTGTCTTCTATGGAAGGTTTCTAAAGCCAACTAATTTTTTTTTTCCAAAAGAGAGGAAAACAGGGGGAAGATAACAATGGTGGCCTCAACATCATCTGGCTGTTCCCACAGGCATACAACAGTCCAGCTTCCCTGCAGAGAACAGAGTCTAGTGTCTTGAATAAGAAACAAGTGTTGATTCAAGAATCTGGGTTCAAGCTTGGTCAATACCCCTTCTTTACAGGAAAGGGAGATGGAGAAGTGTTTGGATTCTTTGGAGGAGAAGAGTGTTTTTCTAGTCCCAGAAGGACTTCATTGAAAGGGTTGCTTTGAGTTGGGAATCAAAACACCAAGGTGAAGAAGTAAGATGAGGGACCCCCAAGGGCAGTCGAACCCAAAGGAGACACCTCTGAGGACATTTGTAGCCTTTTGCAAATGGAAGGCAGATGTCAAACAAGGAAGCAAACAAGACGAGAGGGTAACAGTTTGCATTCCCAGTGAACAGTGGTATGAAAGGAACCAGATGAAAGTTTTCTTGAAGGAAATCAAAGAAAGGAAGGGTATTTAAAAGGGTCAAGGAAGAAAAGAGATAGACCAGCAATGAGGAAGGTCAGGGACGGAGGAAAAGGAGCAGGAGGAAGAGCACAAGGAGGAGGAATATGATGGGAGTTGACATTTACAGCTCACATTCCACGTGCCTGGCGTTTTTCTAGGACATAGAACTTGCATCTTTATTTATTTGTTTAATGCTTACAACAGGTCTATGAGGCTGACAACATTCCAGATCATTTCAGGCTCCAAAGACTGGTCTGAGAAATGCAGGAGCAAGGTCATGTTCAGCGAAAACAGTGTTCAGAGCAAGAGAGAGCTGAAGTCAAAGACCAGACCCTTAACTTCTGCCCAGAACGGTGGCCCTGGAGTCCCTTCCTGACACTTGGTGACTGGTCTCCAAGTCATCTTAATGGAGAGCTTGCTTGCAGCATGCCATGCACAGGCCAGAGAGATCTGGAAATGAAGTGACAACTGCCAACTCTGGCTGTGACCTTCAGCTGAGATACCAACATGCCTGACGTTAAGAGGAGAAATTATCCCTGTGATTCTTTCTTGTGGAAAGAAAAGTCACCAAACAAACGAGTGTCGTTTGCTTTTCCCTCCTTGTGCTGAGCCTATGGATGTTTCTGAACCAGGAGCAAATAAGTGGAACTTTCTGTGATAAATAACACACAAGGTCTGCCTCTGTAAAATCTGGGCTTTATTTTTATTTATTTATTTTTATTGATTGAAAACATATATATTTATATTTATGTCTGTGTGTGGTGTGTGTGTATATGTTACATCATTGTCTACCCTACCCGGAGGTTCTCCCATCACCTTGTCACCTGTGAAAGATCTCAGTCTTTTGTGCCTTGCCCCAATTTCCCCCTTCTCCCCTTCTCTCACTCTGTGTGGAAGATCCTCAAACAATTGAAAGTAGAACTACCATTCGACCCAGCATTCCCACTACTGGGAATCTACCCAAAGGACACAAAAACACAAATCCATAAGGACACCTGTACGTGCATATTTGTTGCAGCACTAGTTACAATTGCCCAGATATGGAAACAACCCAAATGCCTCCAAACTGATGAATGGCTAAATAAGATGTGCTGTATTTACACAATGGAATATTATGCATCAATCAAAGAAGACAACTTTTTGTCATTTGCAGCAACATGGATGGAGCTAGAAGGAATCATGTTAGTGGAAATAGGCCAGAAAGGAAAAGAGAAATATGGGATGGTCTCACTTATATGAGGGATTTAGGAAAAACAAACAAACAGACAGACAAGGAAAATATAAAACTGCCAAAAATATAAATATAAAATCTGGGTTTTAAATGGGAATCTTGACAATCTACAGTGATGGGGGATACATACAACTAACACTTTATACACAGTGTGGAGTCGATGGATAATGCCAAGAACTAAAAAATGGACAAGTGGCAAGATAAAAATGTTATTGAAAGAGATAAGGAGGTAACTATCAAAAGAATCAGCCAGAGACTTAAAGTTGGTTGTGTCTCATGAAAGGCGCAACCCTACTCTTTATAACAAAACTGCAGAAATGTCAACCCTTTGAACTCTATGGTTTTATAAATTTAATAATAATAAACAGCATAATTTAATAATACACCTCAGAATCATGAAACCATAAAAAACTTATGGTTGAGCGTGCAAGCAGGAATGCAGTGAGGTAGAGAGTGGATGTGGAATCAGACCATTGAACATGATAAGCCAACATAAAAATTGTATTGATTATGAGAGTCTTTATTCTGAGATCTGTGGAAAACTCCAGAAATAATTTCAGCAAAGATGTGACATGACCATGACCTTGATTTGCATAATAAAAGTAACAATCTGTCTCCCCCAGAAACAGATGCTCCAGAGAAGAGGGGCCAGTGCAGTTTCTGGAACTTGAGCACTGACCAACTAACACATACAGGTGCACCGGAAATAACTGATGAATGAGTAAATTTAGGAATGAGTGAAATTCCATTTTCTTCCCCATGTCTCTAGCACCTCATCTATATAGTAGGTAAAACAATCCAACTCCTTACTTGTCTATCTTTTGTTTTTATGTGCCTCCAGAAATTTGGGGAGACAAATGATGTGATAAGTGTTAAGATATTTTGAGCATGTTATAAAGAGAAAAATCTTTAAAATATTCAAAAACTATTCTGCTGAATTGAGGACTAGCACATCTATAGATTAAATTCATTTTCTGGCCTCATTTGTGATAGTGAGAGAATTCTCACTAAATGAAATAAGGGACAATTTCACCTCAGAGTGGAAAGGTTTTTAAAACATGATCTCTGAAATTATCTTTCCATAAAGATGTTTGGACTAAATCAAAATCTTCTTCCGAGGAACACACTATAAAGTCAGCCTGGCCAATGTGCCAGGGTAGGTGTTTTTGTGTTGACAATGTTAGTCTAGTTTGTAAAAAGCTTTATGTGAAAGGGAGTGGGGTAGATGAGATGTGGACACAGGTGGTTTGGTGGAGGAGGAAAAAGAAAAAAATTTCAATCCTGAATTTAAACTGACAAAAAAGTCCGTTCATTTTCTGTATTCTCAGTTGAAAGGAATCATTGATTCTGAGATGAATGTATTTCCCTAATTTTAAAATCTTGAAATTGACTGTGTCTCAGTCCACACAGCAGAAAGCCCTGTGTCCTACGTTGATTGGAAGTGTTTTGTTTGTTTCTTTGTTTTTTTAGTGAAAAGTAGTGGTGAGTCTTAAAGGCGGTGGAATCTTAGTTCAGTATTGTAAAATCCTACCAATCTAATATGGGGCATTTGAAAGAAATCTCAAAAAAAAAAAAAAGTTTATGTGAGCACCGGGAGTTTGTCATGGCAATAAAATCTTTATGTGGATTCTTTCCCATTCTTTCCAAAGGGATTTCTCAGGATGTTTTCCACAACTCAGTCTCAGACTCAAGAGAGTCCTTACTGCTGTTTTTCCCAGCCACTTCTGCTCTAGTCTTCCTGCCTGTTGGAGCCTGTTGCCACCAGGCTCCAAGTGTAGGCTATAGGAGTATTGACTGCTTCGAGGATGACTTCAGCACTGGTGCTCTCTTACAGCATGGCAGGTCTGGGAAAAGTGAGTGCAAGTTCCCACTTCATATTCCTAGTGACTGAATATTCAGGTTATTGCAAAACAGGAACGTTCATAGACATATTGGAGCCCCTTTGGGAGGTGACTGGGGAAGGGCCAACAACATACCCCAGAGATCAGGGGTCTACCATGAGCTGTCATTTGAAGTGTGACAAAATCCTTTGTTGCCTCATGCAGTGTTGTCATGTTGGTGTTTGATGCATTTAGCCAAAAGCTCAAACTCTGCCTTTTTTGTGCACAAATAGTCTCACTTTGCATTAACATTGCCAGACACATGGGACTGAACCCTTGGGGCCTTGCTCTAGTTTCTCTCTGTCTCCCTATGTGTCTCTCTTCAACTATGCTTCATGCATTTTGCCTTACAGATATGAGAAAAAATCCTTGATGTGCTATCTAAAAACTGAGTCTATTGGTCTTATCCAATGAGTGGAGAAACAGAAGAAGTGGAAGATGTGTTCACTGGAAACTACAAATTTCACTGAAGGAGACTGAAGGTTGAATAGATGGAAAGGAATCTCATGCTCATGGATTAGAAGATTAAATATTGTTAAGATGGCAATACTTCCCCAAACTCACTTATGGAATCAACACAAACTTTATTAAAATTCCAGCTGCTTTTTTTTAAGTAGGAATAAACAAGTCAATGCTGAACTTACTAAGTGATTCAAGAGACCCTGCATAGCAAAGCAATCTGAGAAAGAACAAAGTTGGACAATTCACATGTCCTGATCTGAAGACTTGTTACAGAATCACAGTGATTGAGACAGGCATTTGGCATAAGGATGGACCAATGGAACAGAATTGGTGATCTAGAAAGAAATTGGTCAATTGACTTCAAAAAGGGCACCAAAACACTTTGATTTAGAACAAATGATTTTCAATAAAAGGTGCGGAGAGAAATGAATCATCTCAGGTAATGAAGTTAGGTCCCTACCTTAAACTAACAGGTCGTAGACCTAAATGAAGAGCTAAAAGTATAAAAGGAGACATAGGTATAAACCTATGTGACTTGTATTATTCAGTAATTTCTTATTATAATCAGAGCACAAGTAGGAAACATTACATTGAATATAATCAAAACGGAAAAGCTTTGATTAAGTTGAAAGGTTCATACTTTAAAGGGATACCAGTAGAAAGTAAAACTACTCAGAAAATTAGAGAAAATATTTGCAAATCACATATCTCAAAAGGGATTTACATCTAGATTTTATAGAAGATCCTTACAATTCAAGAATAGAAAACAAATAATCCGATGAAAAATTGAATATGGATAAAGTTTCCTCCAAAGGAGAAACAAAAATGGCCAACAAGCACATAAAAAGTTGTGCAGCATCATTCGTTGTTTAGGAAATGCAAATCAAGACTATGAAATGCTATTTTACACTAGAATGGCTGCAATAAAAATTACAGTAATAACAAGTGGTGAATAAAGAAAGTAGAACTATGGAGAAAGTAGAATTCTTGGATATTGCTGGGAGAATCCACTTTAGCAAATCCACTTTAGCAATTCTACTTCTAGGTAAATACCCAGGAGAGCTGCAAAACGTGTGTCAGTGCAAAAACTTACACACAAATGTCATAACACAAATGTCATAACAGCATTATTCAAAATAACCAAAAAGTGGGAATAGATGTTGACAAATGGACACAGAAAGTGGTGCAGTCACGTAATGGGCTATAAGGGAATGAAGAATTGATATTTTACATTAGGGATGAACCTTGGAAACATACTCATGAAAGAAGCCTAATGCAGAGTCTCATATAGTTTGATTTCATTTACATGAAATGCCCAGAATAGAGATATAGAAACAGTGATTATTAGGAGTCTAGGGGGATAGGGAAATTGGGAAACTGGTATGAAGTACGGAGTTGTTTTGGGGGTGATGAAATGTCCTGGAATTAAGTAGCAGTGGTGGTTGTAAAACCTTGTGAATATAGTCAAGGCCACTGAGTTGTACCCATTAAAATATAATTGTATACAATTACATTTCAAGACAAAGTTGTGAAGAATATAATTACAAAGAATACTTAATAACAACAGCTAACATTTATTAACTCTTATCATTTCTGAGGCTATAACCAATCTTTAAAAATCCGTAAAATTTCATTACCTGAGAAAAACTAATGAAAAAAATCAAGTCTGTGAGACAAAACTTATAACTATAAATTTGGCACAAGGAAAAAAACACCCAGAAAAAGATTAATCAGAAAAAAGAAATGAATAAAAATTAGCAAATCAAATCTTTATGAAATAGTTAAATATGAAATCCTTCATCCTAGTAGAAAATATTTTTGATAGAATAAAAAGGATGATGGAAAGTTTTGAAATAGCTTAACGGTAGTTATAAGAAATTATCTTGATAAGTTGACAATGGAAAGTGTTTTCTTGTAAAAATTTGTTAGTGTGTCCACTTCATTTAGTTTCATCTTTACATCTGTTTTCAGGTAAATCATCCAAGGTCTCAATCTTAGACAAAAAAACCCATCCATGAAGCTGCCACATCAGTATTCATTGGGTTTTCCATGTGAAAGACACTTGTTGAGTACCTACTCCGTACCAGACATCAGGTCAACCAGTGACACGTTAGGTGCAAGATGATTGAGATACAGTGAAGGTCCTTAAGAAAGATAAGGTCCTGCTGAGGAGACAACCATGTCAACTGCTAATTCTAGAACAGTTAGATCACTGTGGTAGTAAGATAAACACAAGACATTCAGGGATATCAAGAAGAGGCACCTGGCATGGCCTACTACAGAAAGTCTAATCAAGAAAGAGATTGGTCCTTTGGAGCTTCCCAGGTCCTTCGGAGCTGTTCAAGTTCTGAGAGGCTAAGACTTGAAAAAGATTTTTTGGAGATAATTTTAGATTAACATGCAATTGTAAGAAATAATACAGGAGAAGTTTTACCCAGGGTCTTTGTTCACTAGGTCTGCCATAACAAAACACACTGTAACAAGATGGCGGTTTGATTTGCCTTCTTACGTTTGTGTAGAATTTCAAGCTTTGGTTGTAGGCAGGCTTGGTTTCCCCACAACTTCTGTTCTTGGCTTGCAGTCACCACCTCCTCATTGTCCTCACAGGGTCTTCCCTCTGTGCTTCCATCTGTAGTGTAAGCACACTGCAGATCCCATCAGACTTCACCTTCGAGGCCTCACTGAACCTGAACTTTAAAGATGCTGTCTCCAAATAGAGTCACTTCATGTTCAGGACTTCAGCCTATGAATTTAGGGGGCCACAGCTGCATCTGTAGCATTGCTTTTTCCCCTATTATAACATCCCAGAAAACTGTGGTGTGCTACCACCACTGACAGTGACACAGTCAAGATGCACATTTTTATCCCCCAAGGATTCTCCATGCTGCGTTTTTACATCTGCACTCACTTCTCTCTCTCACACCTCCCCCCTTCAGCCTCTGAGACCACTAATCTCTTCTCCATTTCCATAATGTTGACATTTCAAGGATGCTACAGGCAGGGAATTCCATGATTTGTAACTTTCCGAATTTGGCTTCTTCAACATAGTTGTCTAGAGATTCACCCAGGTGGTTTTAATACAGGGTTGTGAGTGACACAGGTAAAAATTATTGGTGCCAGAGTACCCCTGTGGGTAGGGTCTGAGAGACAGACCCATGAGAAGTGAGAAGCGCAGGTAAAAAAGTGGAGTGAGGAGGGAAAAAAGGAAGAAAAAAGGAAGGAGATGAGAATGGCAAATTGAGAGAACAGGCCCAAGTGGCCTGGCCAGGGTAAGACCGCTGGAAGAGTGAGCTGGAGGTAGCAAGGAGCTCTGGTGACTGGCAGAAGGATACCCAATGTAGAGAGTGTGGCACCGCAGCAAAGTGACATAGTGAGCTGGTACCTGGAGCTGGCCAGGGATTTGGAAAGCTAATTTGTGTATCAGTAATTGTGGAAGAAATTTGAAGAACCTTGGAGAAGCAAAGCAGCGCAAACACTGGAAAAGAAGTGAAGAGAAGATGCCGGAAAAAGACTGGACTTTGCAGAGTGCCTGCCTCAGGTTTGGAGGGGCAAAGAGCACCATCTTGGACATGTGTCCTTGGGACCTTTAGGACTGAAAATGGTGACTAGGGTAAGATAACTGGCCACTTGTGGCTTTGAGGACTTCATTTTCCTGGTTAATTTTCCTTGTTAATAAGACCCTGTTGTTCAAACTACTTTTAAGTGGCAACTGCTACAGGTGGGTGATGCCGATCCCTGGTTTGTTGGTTAGCAGCTTCTGGCCCCTTTGGAGGGATATCAGTTTCAGTATCTAAAATGTTTCTCTTTTGTTGCAGGTAGAGTCCAAGGAACAGGGTGTATCCGCTCACTATTGAAAGATACCTGATTTATTTCCCTTCTGAGCAATTACAAATGCGTCATCCATGATGATGGGTGTATAGGTTTTTGAGTGAAAGAAGCTCTCATTTCTTTGGGGTAAATGCCCAGAGTGTAACTGCTGACTTGTATGGTGGCTGAAGCTTTACTATTTTTTAGAAACTGTCAAAGTTTTTTTCAAAGGGAGTGTATCATTCACATAGTCACCCTCAGTGACCCAGCTTCTCTCTCTGACCTTTATGCTTTTTATTTCCTTCTCTTGACTGTTGTACCCGCTAAAACATCCAGCGATATATTACATAAAAGTGGTGAGAGACACCCACCTTGTCCTGTTCTCGATTGTAGAGGGAATGTGTTCAGTCTCTCATCATCATGAATGAGGTTTACAGTGGATTTTATGTGAATTTTCACTGTTAAGAAAGGAAATACCCTTCTATTCCTATTCAGAGCTTTTTTTTTTTTTTTAATATGAAAGGGTCAAATGCCTTTACTGTCAAGCATGGCTTTCCTCTATCCCTTAAGGTGATCACAGGATTTTGATTTAGCCTAATAATAAAGCAAATTTTGTTCACTGATTTTCAAATAATAAACCAACATCCACATCTGGAACAATCTCCACTTGGTTGTGCATTACACTTTTATATATTGTTGAATTCTATTGACTAATATTTTGCTTCTAAATTCAGTATATATATATTTGTGGTTTGCTTTTGGTAATATTCATTTTCCCTAGCACGATAATGCTAACTTTATGACTTGGGAAATACTCGCTCTCCTTTTGTCTTCTGTGAGATGTTTTCTAGAATTGGGATTAATTTTTAAAAATTGATAGAATTCCAACTGTATGCAGTTTTCTTTTTGGGAGTGAAGATTTTAAATAATGAATTTTATTTAAAGAGTTTTCTATTTCTCATTGGGTGAGTTCTCATAGTTGTGTTCTTTCAGGAGTTGGTGCATTTCTTACCAATTCTAACCAAATTCACATCTTAGAGTTGGTCATAATATTCCTTTAGTAACCTTTTGCTTTGTGCAGGGTGTATAGCGGCTTTCTTCTTTTATTCTGCTAGGACTGATATAAATAATTTGTGTCCTTTCTCGATCTTTCTCGGTCAGTTTTATTAGAGGCTTGTCAATCATATTGCTCTTTCAAAGAATTAGTTCTTTATTTCATTGATTTTTTTTCTCTTTTCAACTTTACTGATGTCCACTTTTATCTTTAGAAATTCCTTCCTTCACTTTCTTTGTCTTTGGTCTATTTTGTATCTCTCTTTTTTTAGACTGTTGACATGGGCACCTGGCTCATTTATTTATTTAAGATTTCATATATATATATATATATATATATATATATATATATATATATATATATATATATATATATATATAAAACAGTGGGACTGAATATCTTAGCTCCCTGCTCCCTGGCTCCACTCCACCACAGGTGGGGTTGGGGCACCCCCTTACAGCCTAGAGAGTCTGACCTGGTCATGACTGGTATGGAGGGGTTGGGGACCAGTTTTCCTTTGGCGTTTGATTGGAGTAAAATGGCTTTTGTCTAGAGGCTTTTGATCTCTGTAGACTGCTCCTTTCCTGTGCTTTAGCGAGAGAGCAAGCTTTTGTGGGGGGCTTTTGATGTCTAACCACTGACATTTCAGTTTTTAGCTCCTTTGCCACCCAGTCTTGAACACCGAAGGCAGAAAAAAAGAGAGGTGCTTCCTGCTGAACCCCAAGGTCCCTAAGCAGCCGCCTCCTCCACCTTTCCGACTCAGCCTTTGTTGTCTGTGTTTTTCATGTAATACCCTGAGATTTCAGTTGAGCCTTTCAAGAGGAACAGAATAAAATGCTTTGACTCTGTCTTCCTCAAAGAGGAAGAAACAACCAGTTTACTGGAGAGGCTGGAGCAGAAAGCAAGCTTTGCTTTTTCCCCTCTTAGCTGCTCTCCAAATCCACTCTGCCAGGCCTTGCTACACTTGAGGGCATTGGGGGGGGGGGCAGATCCTGCCAGGACATCTGAAAGAAGGCATCTCACACTGCCAGTTAGGATGCACCCCATCTGTGGGTCTCGGGAGGAGGATGGGACACTTCTGAGAGTCTGATGGAGCACGAAAGACCCACGAGAATCTGGTGGGAGCACGGGGCAAGGTCTTTGAGAGTCTGGGGGGCAGTGTACAGAGCAGGACCCATGTGTGTGGGGGGGGGGTCAAAGAGCAGGTCCCCTGAGTGGGGAAACAAAGCAGGACCCACAAACGCCTCGCCCCAAACCACCAGGTGCAGCCCAGACCTTGTACAAGCCCTGAGCCTGGAGCGGGTGCTGGGCCTGCGGGCCCGCGCAGAGGCCTCGGACAGGCTTTCCTGTGAGAGGCCTGGGCTCTGGGGAGGCGGTTTCCTGCTGCGTCACCGCCATGGTGGGAACCGGGCCCAGGAAAACTTCCCCCTGGATGGGGTCGACCCTTGTGCCGAGTCCTGGCCCTGAGCTGAGTGCTTTTCCCTGAGCTGCCGGGCTGGGTCACCCCATCCAGATGGCCCGGCCATGGCCCCACCACGGTTCAGCTTACTGGGCCCTGGAGACTCCGGGCTGAAGGGGGGGATGGGTGGGCATTAGCAGCCTACGGGCCTGGGGACCCCGATTTAGCAAATGCAGTGACTCAGGTGCCCGCGAAGCGGACAAACAAAACACCAATAAAATGTCCACTAGGACCCAGATGTGGCCCCAGAGCTGGCTTGGGGAGTGGCCTTCTAGCGAGCTTTCTTCTTCCTTACGTTTTCCAGGTTTTTTCATTACTTTTTTTACTGGGAAAATGAGTTTCATGAGGAAAAAAATATGATTAATAACTCGACTCACTATCGTTTGCAAGGAATGCGGAGATACGACTGGAGAGAGAAGTCTTGGAACCGGGAGCGCCAGGAGGTCACTGCTGTGACCGTTTCTGCTCGTGGCAGGTCTCCCAGACATCGCTGCTCCCCGGGACCTCAGTGGTCACCATCTCACAAAAGCCCACATTTCCCCCCAGAGGAAGCATCTTAGTCCATCTTCCCCATAGCACACAAGATACAAGAAGGACATAGGGCCTGTGTGCCCAGCTGGTAAGAAGGCCACAGCCTAAGAAGGCCACAGCCTGTCCACCCGATGAGGACTGATGATAGAATAATAATGCAGGGACCTGACTGGGTCCCTTTAAGAGCCGGGTGCTCTACCAAGGGTCTTCATCCTTATGGAACTTAAGGGGAAGGGAAGGGAACTTAAGGGGGGAAGGTGGTATAGGGTGAGGACCACTCAGACAACTGGATTTTGGGGCTTGCTTGGCTATTTGGGGCCCCTCATATGGGTGGCTACGTAACCTCTTTTAGCCTCTCCTGTTTCCTCATCTGTAAAAGGTGGCAGGAATACTATATACCTGATAAAGTCTTCTTTTTGTGTGTGTGCATATATATTTTTATATATATATATTTACATATATAATATATGCATATATACATTTTATATATATTTACATATATAATATATGTATATATACATACATTATATATATTTACATATATTATATTTACATATATAAATATAATATATAAGTATATGTATATTAAATGTATATTATATATAAGTATATATATTATATATTTATATATATTATATAAATATATAAATATATAGTATATTAGTATACTATCTAGTATATATATCGTATATAGTATATTATATCAATATATATTATATATATTTATATATATTTTACAATGCTGTCTACCCGAAGTTCTCCCACCACCTTGTCACCCAAGAACCATCATCTTGACCTCTTGTGCCCATCTCTCCCCCGATTATTATGAGACTAAACAAGATACTTCTGATCAGAACACACAGCATGGGGTCCCGCTTGAAAGTCAGAACATGGCTGGTATCATTAGCCCTATTTTACTATATGGGCAGAGTGGCACGTGGAACGAGAAGTCTCTGGTGTGGCCCCGCCCCTGTGGGCTTCATTGGAATAATGCAGAGCTAGACTTACGGGTGAGTCAGGCTGTTGCCTTCATTCACCTGTATAAGCAACACCTGGGCTACAGTATCTTCCCCGGGATGGTGCAGCCCAGTGAGTGTGCACACCTGGGCCTAGGAGACAGGGGAGAAAGGGGCACAGACAGCCGACAGAGGAGCACATGGGCGTGTGAGAGGGCATGAGAGGAGACCAGAGAGAGAGCCCAGAGAAAGAGTGTGAAGACTCCCACCCTGGCCTGCCTGGCGCAGGTATGTAACTGCTGGAACCAATAAAGAACCTACACAGGTGAGTACGCCTGATGCAGTTGGCCATAGGCCTGGTTGCGTTGTGGAAATCCAGCTCACGAGTGCCCCATCCCTGTCCCCAGACCAAGCCACAGCTGAGAATTCTCTTCTCGCTGAGCCACTGGGACTGGGAGCTTTGAGGGAAAGAAGCAGAGGGCACAGTTAGCTTGTTGGGTGGAGAATGTTTGATTGTATGTGTCGCCACCCCAGAGATGCATCACCTGTGTCAGATCAGGTCCTCAGCACATCGGTCCATGCTCTTGTAGAGTGGTTAAAACCCTCAAGGAAATGCACTGCTCTTGGGAACACCTTTTCCAAGGAAATGCAGATGCCCAGGCAGATTCCTGGTGGAGCAAGCTTCCAGCGCATGATCTGTTGTCTTTATTGTGGCTTTAGACGATGGAAACCAGAAACAGTTTCCAAATGCGAAGGCTCAGGAGATAAGGAAGAGGGGGAGCTCAGAAGCCCACACTCAGTTATTTCAGGATCCGGGTTGCTAGGTGGCCACGTAAAATGTCTTCGGCAAGAAAGGGAAGGAAGTGGAACACATTCCTCCAGGACTTTTCTTGGCTGTTGTGAAAGTCTGTGCCTTAGAGGAAGAACAGGGAGGCCGAGGAGCTTGGCTTTCATTTTTATCCCCAAGTTCCCCAAACAAGAACATTTGGGCAGCCTTGTTTCATAGACTCGTTCCACCCAAGCACGAGAGTGAGTCCCTCTAGACCTGTGAGATGTCTGAATCACCTGGTTATGCCAGCAGCGAGGGATTCCTCTTTCCTGGAGGGGACAGTCACTGTCTCTTGTCTCCTTTCTCCCTAGCACATCCACCCTAGGGGACGCCCATCATGAGTGTGGCTTGACCTACTCATCACAATCACAGACCTTTAAAATGAAAGCGCTAGAATCAGGAAAAAAAAAACAAAACTCCCTAACCCTTCTCAGCATCTCTCCTAAGCACTAGAATCACAGGCTCAGGAATTTCTTTGTGGTGCCAAATAACAAGAAAAATAGAATTCAGCTTACTGTGCTGTGGGCGAGACTATGAATGGTGCATCAGAATCCACCTTGCCAGAGACACTGAAATGTGCTTTCTTTTTCTTCATTCTACACTCTTCTCTCTTCTCCATTGCTTCATTCTCTTGCAACTATTTGACTTGGTTCTCTCCATTGACCTGTGAGTGGAAGTGCCGGCATAGTTCTGGGCCACAAAACTCCCTGAAGAGCACCCCTATTCCTTTTTCTTTCTTTAATTTTAAATAATTTGTATATATACATATATATACATATTCCACATCTTTGTATTCCCTGGGGTTCACCCACCACCTCCCCTCCCTGACTGCTCCCACTCACCCCACCACCCCCAAGTTGTGTACTTTAGTTTGGTTGTTAGCTTGTTTTGACTTTTCCTCCTGGCTTCTTGTTTGTTTTTCCTATGTCCCATATATTAGTGAAACCATTTGGTTTCTGTCTTTTTCTTTCTGGCTTGTTTCTGCTACTAGGATTTCTTCTAGGTACATCCATGTTATTTCAAATTCATCAAATTTGTCATTTTTAATTGATTGGTAATATTCCAGTGTGTGTATATATATATCACATCTTTTTCATCCATTCGTCTGTTTTGGGACATTTGGGTTGTTTCCAGGTCCTTGCAATTATAAATAGTTCTGCAATAAACATCCAGGCACAGGTGTCCCTTTGTATACACATTGAGGTCTCCTTTGGATAGATAGATTCCCAGAAGAGCCATTGCTGGGTCAAATGGTAGCTCCATTTTCTTTAGTCTGAGGGTCCTCCACACAGCTTTCCATAGTGGCTGGACCAGTTTGCATTCCCACCAGCAGTGTAAGAGTGTTCCTTTCTCTTCACATCCTCGCCAGCACTTGTTGCCTGTTCTTTGGATGTGGGCCATTCTTACTGGTGTAAGGTGGTATCTCATTGTGGTTTTGATTTGCATTTCCCTGATTGCTAGTGATATTGAGCATTTTTTCATGTGCCTGTTGGCCAGTACCCTATTCTTTCTCCCCTCCAGTGAGCTGGGATTCATGCCAGAGTGACCTTAGAACACCTGTTGTAGAGCTGCCAGGAGCTTGTGTGACTGAGCTTTCTACCACCAACAACTTGCAACATCAACTCTGAACATTCAAAAGCAGACATAAATGTCTGCTGTGTCTGAGCCATTACTTATCATCCTAACACCATTCCAAGTCAAAGAAAAGGCCTTCAATGAACAGCCCATTTTTCAAATCTTGTTTCACAACAAGGAGTTCAGAGATGCTATCACTGGCATTTATTCAGATGCCGTCATGGGGTCAGGCTGTGATCTTCGGCTCTGTTACCTCCAACAGCTCCTTTCACAGACTCTACCCTCCTGCTCTGTCTCAGGGTCACAAGGGTGTGCTGCCAGGGGACATCTTGGACATGGGGGTTGTCTCACCCCCAGGTGAAAGTTTACGTCCCTTTGTGTTTTTATGGATCAAGGGAAATTCCCTGTTATGTTTCATTCACCAAAAATGAATCAGTCACAATTTGGCCAAGTGTCCATGGAAATGAGATTAGCACAGTTGCTTCAGACCAGTCTTAGCTTACCCATGGGGGTTAGGCCTACACCCTCTTAATAGCAAAGGAGCTCTGCTGAGACCTGACTAAATCGGGGTTCCACCAGGAGAAAAGTGTGTGGGATGACTGTGGAGTAGCAAAGATCAATATCTGCCACAGGTGCACGCAACATCTTGTCACCCTGCCCCACCTCTCTGCCACCAGCAGCCATCTGTGCCCTACTCTTTCTCCCATCCCAGCTGTCACCGCAGCCCATGGATTTCCCTTATAAATACCCCTTGGTTTTGCCCTCTTGCTCTGTTCACATTCCCTCCTGTCCTCTCTCTGGCCTGCCTTTTCCTCCATTGTCATCATCACTGAAGGATCCTCAGAAAGCAGATCTGCCCTCAGTGTGTGCCTGCTTATATTTCTGGTTGCCACCCACTGGTTATAGAATGATTCTGGGGAGCTCTGTCACCCAGAGCCCTTCATGATGTGGCTTCTGCCTTTCACTCTCAAACCAGCAACACCAAATTATTATTGGAAGCTGAACACCCACAGGCACACACACACATGCACGCACACATACATGCACACTCAAACACACACATCCTCTGTACTCTCTTCTTTCTACCTCCCCTTTCCGTACATGTGATCAACCTTAAAACCTTATTCCACCTTCAGACTCACTCCCTGGCTACCGCCCTGCACTGCTTCAGCCCTGCTCCTATGATCAAGTCATGCTCAATCAGCCACTATACCCCCTCCCCCAGCAGGATTCTGAGTGATCCCAGCTCTCTGCCTATGTGTCTGTCTCCCTGATGATTGTGGAACCCACCCAAGGACAAGGGATGTGTTCTTATTCACCCCATGCCTCACCCAGTGACTAGCACAAAGCACACACTTTCGCAAATGGATGGGATAAAATCCTCAACTGTGCAACACAAGGCGATTTGAAACTAGTCTTTAAAAAGTCTTCTGCTCTTGGGGCTGTCATACAATTTCATTGGTAGGTTTCCTTGGGATTGGTCAATAAATATCCCTTTTCATGGTGTGTATGGTGAGAAGATGAATCCTTTGTTAGTAGGATTTCCAGAGTCCTGCATTCTGGGATGAATGAGCAAGAAGGCAGTATCTGGACCTGGGCCATCTTAGTAATAATATGGAATAATAGCAACTGGTCTGGGGGCATTTGCGTGTGAAACAGTTTGCATATTTAAAGAGTTTTAATCCTCATTATAACCTCACTAAGTAAGTGCTCTTACTAAGACCCCCATGTAGAGTCTTGGGCCATTCCCAGGATTCTGTGCAGAGGAGACAGAGGAACCCTCATTCACAGTTCAGATTAGTTCTTATCCAAATCTCCCTCCCTATTAAAAACAAATATCTATCTAATTAATTAATCTATCAATTAATTAATTTTTAAAAATTGATTACTATATATTTTTATATCATTTGTACCCCAAGATTCTCCCAACACCATGTCACCCAAAAGCCATCATCCTGATCTCTTGTGCTCATCCCTCCCTTGACTTCACCCTCCCTCGCTCCCTCCCCCTTCCTTGCTGTCTGCTTTAGTTCTGTTGCCACTTTGTTAGTTTTAACTTTTTCTTGTGCTTTGTTTATTTTCCCTCTACCCCACCTAAAAGTGAGATCATCTGCTGTTCCTCTTTTTCTTTCTGGCTTGTTTCCACTAGCATGATTCCTTCTAGCTCCATCCTTATTGCTGCAATTGAATATTATGCAGCAATCAAAAAGATAAATGTCTATTTAAAGTTCTGCTGCCAGTTTGTTATTTTTAACTTTTTCTTGTCCTTTGTTTTCCCTCTACCCCACCTATAAGTGAGATCACCTGCTGTCCCTCTTTTTCTTTTTGGCTTGTTTCTACTTGCATGATTCCTTCTAACTCCCGCCATGATGCCACAATGAAATACTATGCAGCAATCAAAAAGACAAACATCTATCTTAAAATGAGTTCAGTCTTCTCCATTTTTGCCATAGCCATTTATGAAGCTAGGAAAGCCTTGGGATGGGCCAGATCACCAGCCTCTAATGGTGTTGTTCACCTCACACTTGGCCTAGGAGACTTCTGAAAAGGAGGGAACTGAAGCTGCAGAGGAGCTGCTGAGTGTGGCATTGAGCAGCAGGGCCGGTGCTGGGCAAGGTTCTGGCTTCAGGTCAAAGCTCATCTGCCAGGTGAGCCTGTCCTGATGCCAAGTGAAGATGGCGAACTGACCCCACAGATCCAAGTCTGCTCTATCTTGTCCAGTCACTCAAAAAACTTTCTATTTTCTTCCTTGGGATCTTTCTTTTGGTCTTCTTCTCTTTTCTTGTTTTTCATCTTTCTCTCTTTTGTAATTTGCAGGCATGTTTTCTCTAATGAGGTGTAGACCTGAGCTATCTTTCTATGGATGACCTATAGAGATTTTGGTATAATTTTAAGACTTGGAGTTCAAATGTTTGGAAATCACAAGACTTTTATTTGGGGGAGGGGACAGATAACTACTGGATGAGTTGTGGCAAAGACATGGGGGAGGCAAAGACACTTAAGATATTCCAAGAATATATATTTGAATGATCACAGGAAACCAAGCTGGTCAAGCAGGACATGGGGAAGGCATCCAGGCAAAGGGAACAACCAATGCAAAGTGTGGTGGTGGGAGTGAGCTCGTTAAGTCAAATTTGCCTTCCTGATTGGGGGAATATTCTTACACAGAGCAGGAAAAGATAATATTGATAGCCATTACAGGCGCAGACAGACAGGAGCACTAAGACTGCCTGGCTTCATACCCGAACTGTGATCTTAGGGAAGCCATCCAACCTCTGTGCCTCAGTTTCCTGATTTGCAAACTGGGGAGACAATATTGAAGGTGAATGTAGCCAGACATGAAGACACTTAGAACTTAGGTATCTTAGCACATAGAGAGATATCACTAAGGAAAAGTTCTGGTGTTATTAGGAGTCCATTATTGGGAGACATCCTTGAACTGTTCCTGGAAGTAAGACACAGTCTTACAGCCTTAGCTGAGCGGAGCTGAGCTCCTGAGTGCCAGTGAGAGATGATGTGCACAGGAGGACATAGCTCCCACGGGTTTCTCATGGTGTTCTACCTAGATCAAGGGCAGAAGAAGGACCTGGCCATCATGTGACTGTCTCATCTCACAACGTGCCAGCACAATCTCCATGGCTAGGGTGCTCTTGTTGATCAACATATACACCTTGCTAAGGAAATGATGCTTTTAAAAATATCCACTGAAGAAAAATCAGAATTACACAATTGATAACATTCTTTTTCAAATGGATCACGTCTTGGCTGACTGATTTACCTCAGCACCGAGTAGTCACATAGGGGACGGGTTTCCTCTTCATCACTTCCTGAAGAGGCTTGTCCCCTTTAAGGATGAAAGGTCGCAGCGAAAGGGTCAGTTCAAATTCAGCCGCCAGGGAGATTGGGTTGGTTTCAACTGCTTCCCAAAAATGTTTTTCTGGCTTCCGTAAGTTATTACCTATGAGCTGTTGACCCCGGAGACATCATAATTCAGAGCTGACATGGCTTGGCTCCCATGCCACTCAGAGAGTGCAGTTCCCCAAACAACTGGGTCTCAGCCAAGATTGCTCCTGGCAGGGACCCCTCCGGAGCAGGTCAATAGCATCAGGAGACCCCAGCAGTACGCCTCTGCCTAGGGGACTGTCCCCAGGGAGGTAGCCACCCAGTCTGGACAGCCTGCAGTGGAATGGCTCAGCCCTTCATGGGGAATCGGATTTTACAGATTCTCTATTTAGGACATCAAGATAGGTTGCCATGGAAAATGACATCTTCTAATTAAAAACACAGAGAGGTCACAAGTTTCCCAGAACAACTGGGGCATGGATCCTAAAAGGAAAGAAACGAAATATTAAAAAAAAAAAAAAAAGTCTAACAAACCTCCAGCACCGCGTCAGCCTGGAACTTTCCAAACCTGAATGAGACGCCTTGTGTGTGCAGAGCCTGAGGAGCGGATGGCATGACATCACCCGAGAGGATGTCGACTTTGGCCCCAAGGGCTCAGCTGGGCAGTGAATCAGGGCTGCTTAAGGGAATATTGACCTGGGCAATTATTTGGAGCTGTCCTTTCAACGGTGGGTGTCTAGATTTGCTTCCTCAGGAGCGGGAGGTGAGGCAGGTGGGTACAAGGATGGGAATAGGAAGCAGGGAAGCCTGCATCCAATTTCCCTTCCTGGTAGTCATGTTGTACATATGTTCAGAACAGCACCTGTAGCAAGTGCAGGGACAGAACCATCAGGCCCAGGAATTAGCATTTTCAAAGCTTCCTCGGTGGTTCCTGTGAATGCCAGAGTTCTTAGAAGGATCGCCTTGGGATACAGACAAAGTAGCAAACACTATCAGCTTTTGTGGCTGGCTACTACTGTAATTGCATCCATCTTTGCATCATCATAATTATTATATATATATTTATTTATTTTATTTACCATTTATTGTATTTATTTATTCTTATTTAGGCCAATGTCTATACCATTGGCCTATTGTCTAAGTTTCAGGAGTATCATCTTACACACTGGTAAATGTGCATGCCACACTTCACCAAACTTCTAGTCCTGTTTACACAAGCAAATCTTCAACTTATCAAATGACATTAAGATACCATTCTATGATACAATACAAAATAGAGAATGAATTCTATTGAAAGCATAGAAAACCTAGGAAGGACTGGGTTCCTCGTCTGCCCTCCATGCTGGATGGACATGCATTTCTCCAGGGTGGACGTGGGGTTCTATTTATTTCTGTTTTACCAATACCTAGCACATTGAGGGCACATAGAACATGTGCTGTAAAACCTTGTCAAGTGAGCATTATTATGTTTTTATTACTATTATTATCTGCCATTTCCTAAGTACACTGGGCAATGAGGAATTTTTTATAAATTGAATAATATATATATATTTCATATCATTTTGATCCCTGGGGGTCATCCACCACCTCCCCTCCCTGACTGCTCCAGCTGGTCCCCACCCTCCCATTGTGTACTTTCAATTGGTTGTCCATATATTAGTGAAACCATTTGGTTTCTGTCTATTTCTTTCTGACTCGTTTCTGCTAGTATGATTTCTTCTAGTCCATCCATGTTTCCATAAATTCATCAAATTTGTCATTTTTAATTGATGAGTAATACTCCATGGTGTGTATAGACCACATCTTTTTCATCCACTCATCTGTTTTGGGACATTTGGGTTGCTTCCATGTCCTTGCAATTATAAATAGTGCTGCAATAAACATCCAAGCACAGGTGTCCTTTTGTACCCACATAGAGGTCTCCTTTGGGTAGATTGCCAGAAGAGTAACTGCTGGGTCAAATGGTAGTTCCATTTTCATTAGTTTGAGGGTCCTCCACACTGCTTTCCATAGTGGCTGGACCAGTCTACATTCCCACCAGCAGTGTAGGAGTGTTCCTTTCTCTCCACATCCACGCCAGCAGGCAATGAGGTATTATTGATCTTCTTTTAGAGTAAAGAAACTGCAGCTGAAAGAGGAAAAGCAACACACATGTCTGTACTGCTGAACAATGACAGAGCCTGATTCACACCTGACACCTTCTGACTCTAAAGCTCGGGCATAAATGACTACTCATGGGCTGATTTTCCCTCGTTCAGAGGTGAGTGAACCAACACGCCCTTTACCCTGACCCTTCCAGCTCACTGACTGTTGTTGGCAAGCTGGTCTCCAGCAATCCCTGTATGAGAGTGAAGAAAAGAAAAACATTGCACTTCAGTCTGGCAGCTTAACCAAGCTGGTGCTAAATGAGAAGCAGTGGGTGAGCAATGGCTGGGAATTTCTTGGTCCCTTCCTCTTCCGCCACCCCTGTGGTGGTGGTGCTCCCCATGTGGGGGGTATAACCACATGCTGGGGTGGTAAGGCTGCCTGCCACACTGCAGAAACCTGATACACCTGCTATCACCAGGTGGGGGTGTGGTGGGGGGGTGGGTGTGAGGCAGTTATCCTGAAGAATGGCACTGAATTAGCAATTCCTACTGACTTGGAGTGGATTCTCATCTTGCTGTTACCGGCATGTTGTGCACTGAGATCTATGGAAGAATGTTTTTCATATAATTATTCAATTTCCTTGATCCATCATTAGCAGCGGGTAATAATAACAACTTTAGTAAGTAGCGTTTGCTTAGAAGGACCCTTTACATGCATGATTTCATTGTTAGCCTCTAAAATAGGTGATGATGATAATCCTTTAGAGGTGATGACTCTAAAGCATGAGGGAGAATACACTTTCTCTCAGTCCTGGTCAAAACAATGTCCATGTGCTGCAGTCAGATGCTTGTTAAAGATGCAAGTGCCTGCAGACCGCAGAGACAGCACTGCCAGGCCTAGGAATCTGCATTTTAGAGGATTTCCTGTGAACAGCAAAGTCCTAGGATACAGAATTAGTGACTTCCCTCCCCACACTATGTCATGCTGGGAGAACTGGAAAAGGAACAGAAGAAACTAAAATCTTGAGTACAAATCACAGGACACATCTCTTTGTGGAGAAAATATGGATTAGGCATCAATCCTGTTGAGGTTCAGTTGTTTTGCAGAAGAGGGATATTTTCTACTTCACTATATTGAGCAGTTGTGTAATTCAAATGGCTTCATTTGAGTTTCATTTGGTAAAGAACCTTGCAAATTGCTAAGTCCCAATCACTATCAGTTTTTCTGGCTTGCTATTATTGTAATTGCATCCATCTTTGTATCATCACAGTAATTATATATATTTTACTTATATTTCTATACCATTGACTTACAATTTAAGCTTCAGGAGTAGAAGTTTACACACTGCTAAGTGTGCATATCACACCTCACCAAACTTCTAGTCCTGTTTACCATGATCAAATCTTCAACTTAGCAAATGACATTAAGATATCATACTATGATGCAGTATAAAATAGGAAAGAAGTTATGTTGAAAGCATAGAAAAACTAGGAATCTCTAATAACTCCCAGTCGGTTCGCATGACACAATTCTATTCTGTAACTACAAAATTATTTTCACGGAAAAGAAAATGAAGGCACACGGAGTGAACCCAAGCTACTGAACAATGACAACAATCATCACGATAATTACTGTGTACGAAAAGGTGCCGCTCTGTCTACCCGCAGGAGCAGGGCTTCACAGAAGGGAAAGAAGATGCGGGTCAGGCTCAAAATACCTGCATCTACACCCCGGCTCTACTCCTCAGGGGCTGTTCAATCTCAGACAAGACACTTCACCTTTCAGAACCGTGTTCCCCCATGTAAACTGGAAATCAGAACAGTAACTCCACTAAAATAATAATGATTTTTCGACATGCGGTTCAGATGAAAGGATGCCTGTGAAAATGTTCTGCAAACTGCAATTCACTGTACAAATGTTAATTGTTCTGGTGGCTGTTGTTGTTTATAGTGGGAGAGACTAAATGGCGCTGAGAGAGAAAACAACAGTTCCTACAGGAACCTTCATGACCTGGTAGGAGGACGGCTGGGAAACGAAAGACAGGGGAAAACAAAAGCTTCTTAGCTCCCTAGACCCACAAAGGGCCCAGGGGCAGGAATAAGCCATGGGAACCCAACTGACCAGACCAGTGTCCAGCCCAGGGTTACCCACAAACCTGGCCCAACTGTCCGGGACTCACATTCACCATGACCTCCATGTAGACATTGGCCGCTATTTCCATTAAGTTCACACAGTTCTGGGGACCGAGACAGAATGGGATGGTATGACCTGGCTTTGATGTGTCTCACTATCTGTTGTGTCATCTGTAATACAGTGGGAATTCATTTTGATACTCTTTGATTATATTGTGCCTACCCCCTTCTATGTTCATTTAAATATCGATTTGCTCATTATAAAACATTGTAAGTTTACCATGTTCTCAGGAATTGGTTTTAGCTGATCTTCATTCTTCACTTTTTCTGGAGCCTCTGAGAAGCCCAGTACAAGGTTATCAGATCTGGAAATCCAGGCAAGTTGTAGCTGGAAACTCATCTGTACACAGAGTCAGGCTGTTACCTGAATCTTCTTCCTGCAATAACTCTTTGTGCCTGGCTATTTATTCTGCCACTGCTTTCCAATGACCTCCTAAGAAAAGCATATATTATTATCCTAGTTGTTTCTCTTGTCTGTTGCTATGTCATAAATTACTCCAGATCAAGTAGGAACAAAAAATTCACTTTGTTCATGAGTTTTCCATCTCTCTGGAGAGAGACAGCTTATCCTCTGCTCCTCACAGCTGTGATGGCTCAAAGGTTGAGAACGAGAAGCACCTGAAGACATGCTCACCTGCCCACACACCAGGGCCTATATGGGGAAGATTCAAACAGCCGAGCTGGTCTGAGCTCTTCATCTCCCACCCTCTGTGATGAGTTACTATCTGCTGTGTATCTAGTTGCTGTCACTGATGGGGCATCTTAAATAGGGAGCTCACGCTGTCAGGCTTACATTTTGGAATATACCGCCCAGAAAAGCAAACAACTGTGTGCAGTTGTTGTTACACTGTAGCGGAGGGTCAAGGAGGATATGTGAGGAAGGACCCGCCTCCTGAAAGCCTGGTCGTCTTTGGACAAGTGAATGTCCGAAATAACTTGCTCCTTTTCTCTTTCGAAGATAGGCCCAGCTCCTGGTTTTACTGCAGAAAGCAGAAACGGGCTGGGCCACCAAGCAGGTCACCTCAAATGCCCCCTCACTGTTTCTAAACCCCCTCACTGTTTCTAAACCCCCAAACCTCTTGAAACAACCAGTCCTGAGTACACACACGTGTCAACGTCTGCGTAGGTTTTGTCTCCGAATTAGCCTGCTTTCCCACCCCAGCTGGGTTTTAACCTCACAGGCCATCCACCCACATGATCCGAGATTTAACCGCCAGGGATGAGAGGGCAAGAAATCAAGTGGTTTGGGAAAAAGCATAAAATGAGAAGGCTGCTCTCAGGAGCTTTATCTCCCTTCTTCTTCCTGAAAAGCCAGACACAATTTAATTGGGTTTATCTAGCTCAAAGCCGATCCAGTTGTACCGAACTCCTAACAAGGAGAGCTATCATGCAGAAGTTGACAAAGGAGGCTTGTCTCGCTCTGATTTTTAAGTGCCGTGACTAATCAGGACGAGGGTTGGCGGCATGCAAAGTCTGTTTCGCATGCTGATCTATACTTGCATCAATGCAGAAAATGCCATTCATCTCCGCTTCATGAGAAGGGATCTTCTTTGAAGTCTATACCCCAACTTTCTGACCAGAACACAGTCTGTGTAATGAGCCTTCGCTGCGCAGCAGTGGAAATTCCTGCCGACCTCCTGGTGAAAGCGGCTCCAGTGTGTTCTCTGAGAAAGACGCATTCAAGGGCTTATGTAATAGTACGAACCATGCTGCTTTTGCTCTTTTGAGTCTTCTAGTAAATTCATGGTGTTTGGGTTCTTGGTGGAGCTCAGTGGGCTCTTGGCGATGCTGGTGGTAATAATGATCATAAGAATCATGGTGCCATGGTGCTTCCTTGGTGTTAGATGCTGAGTGTTTGATATATATTTCCTCAGTTGATTCTTTCAACAGACTAGGACGTAGGTACCAGCCCCCCAGTTTCACAGATGAGAAAATTGAGGCCAAGTGTAATTTGGCGAAGTCACACAAATGAATGAGGAGGCACGGATCCCAGTGACCACGCGGGTCTGGAACAAAGGAAACTGTCAATTTCGCCACAGGAAATGCCACAGTAAAGGAGCCTGGAGAGCAACATCACACACTTGCCCTACACGATGTGCCACATGAGCTTGGGGAAGAGATGGAGCCCAAATTGACGTTGGCTGAATGATGCCACTCACTGGGCACATGGTTTGGATAAACCAGTGCATTTAATGTGTGGTCAGAGAAGACAGGTGCTTTCAAAGCTCCAAGGGTCTGTCCGTCTCCAGGCACCCTCAACCCTGGTGTGGGTGGACACTGTGACCTGGTTGGCCAGTGAGAGAGTTTATGGAGGGGATGGATCCTCCCCCTCATGGTGCGGAGGGGAACATGTGCTCACAGGGGACCCCACCCCCAGCAGAATTCAGAACAATGCATGGATTCTGGGAGGAACCAGCCCTCTCCTGACATCAGAGATGTTGATTCCCTTTTTGACTATCTTGAGGGCAGATTAGGCCTGAGAATAAAGTCGACCCAGAGCGAACTTGGACTGAGAGATGCGTGGAGAGGTGGAACTGATGGTGTTATTTGGTTCAGCTGGGCTGAATTCCTATCCGCCCTGTCCCCACCTCTGCTCCCTCACCTACCAGTTGCTGAGCCAGCACCACCCGCCATCACTGGAGTCACTGGACTTGTTCTCTGTTCATAGAAGAATACGGGCATTTTTATCAATAACCTTTTACAATTTTTATTATTTTCTTATAATCTTGGTCACATTTGTGTAATTATTGATCCCCTTATGTATAGCCCTCCCTCTTCCCCCTACCCCCCACGTTCTCCCCCCTCCTGTCACTCCGACCCCCCTCTCTTGCCACGTGTTAGTTGATAAAGTTGTTGGTCAGTTGATCGTTGTTGGGCCCATTGGTCTCTTATCTGGCAAATGTCTTTTTCCTGGGTGAGGCCCTGAGCTCCTGGGACTTGTTGGTTCAGGCTGTTTACTTTTCTAAGGGTAACTCCAAGGCAGGTAGCCAGTCCGAGCTCATGTGGGGCCTCTTACAAGACAGGTGTGTGGCGTTGCCCTCCAGGCTCCTTTATTGTGGCATTTCCTGTGGTGACGCTGACCGGCTCCTTTTCTCCAGACCTGTGTCGTTGCTGCTTTTAAGCCTTATAGTTCTGGCCTCTGGCATTGGGATGCCAACTCTTGGCCGTTGGCGTTAGAGGGGTTCCGCGATGGGGACAGACTCCAGCGGGAGGTTTGTCCAGCTCATCTCCACTCTTGTGGTTCAGAGCTCTGTCATGAGGCTGCAGCCCCTTCTCTGTGACTTTCCTCCCTGCATGGAAGAGGCTGGCACTTCGCTCACCTTGGTGCCATCTCTGGATCAGGGACTAGAACATCATAGGGAAGCTCTTTGCCAGCTCACTTCTGTGACTAGTCTCACAGTCATGTCATGTGGTTCTGATCCTGCTCAGTTTGATCTACCCAGGTGATGATTATACCTTTAAGGCAGCTGGCAATGGTCAGAGTAGAGCTGGGAACACCAAGTGTAAGTGACATGGAAGCGGGTACTTTTTGGGTTTTAGTAAGTCTGTCTTTGATGACTAACATGTAGTGTTTAAAGACAAACAAAAGGCCAAGCACGGTGGCATGCGCCTTTAATCCCATCCTAGGAAGCAAGGCCAAGACTAGAAATTGCTTGAGTCCACGGGTTTGAAACCCGCCCAGGGCAACATAGCAAGACCTAGTCTCAAAAAATAGCTGGGTGTGGTGGCACACACCTGTAATCCCAGCTACCTGGGAGGCTGAAGCGGGGATCGCTTGAGACCGTGGTATACCCCAGGCAACGTGAGCCTGCGGATCCCCAGGCAAAACAGCTAGATGTAGCCTCAAAATAATAATAATAAATAAATAATAAACTAAAACAGTCAAAATACTTTCCTTGAGTGAAAAGCTGCACCCAAACGTTTCTGGGTCGGGTCAGCCTGTGAGTGGTTGTGATGGATGTTGCTCAGATTCCACGGGCTTGTTGCATCTGCACACACAGTTCACATCCTGTTGTAACCCATGATCAGTCCTAGTGTCTCTCATGACCGCAAGAAGCACCCGTGGGGCCTGTGGCCGCTCCTGCCTAAGGCACAGGGCCCTGGGGACTGCAGCTGGGACATGGTCAGAGAGGACAGACGATTGAAACCGTCTCTCTCCAAGGGGCTCTTAAGTTCAACCACTTGTTTGGGTTCTACTTTCAGCTCCTCTGCTCTTACTGAGACATTACCCTACGGAAGCTGACCTGGGACATAAAGTTAAGTGGCAGACTTTGCATTATTTTCTCAAATGCCCCCCCAGTCTGGGCTTAGGGGTTTCCCCCCTAAGTAATGGCCATATTTCCTCAGTTTCTTTCTGCCCTGGGTATGGCTTGTCCCAAAGGACTCGAAGGCCTCTGCTAACGGATGCCTGATGGCCAGCACCACAGGCACTGGACATACCCAGCTCTGATCGCATAGGTATTACACGTTCATCAATTGAGAGACAGGGATGTAGCTTGGACAGTCTGGAACAGTGTGGCCCAAAGGGAGCCTTCAAAGGCCCACAGGGACTGGAAGTGCCTTTCCACCAAGAAAGAAGACAGAGAGTTAAAAGAGGGAAACAATTCCTTCCCATAAAAAGTTCACTCGTGCCTGTAAGCTTCAGCCTATGAAGCGGCCGGGGCTAGGGATGGCGCTTCGAGTCCCGCCTGGGGCCTGTAGCGAGACCTAGTTCCAAAAAAATAGCTGGGTGTGGTGGCGTGCGCCTGTAATCCCAGCTGCCTGGGAAGCTGAGGCTGGGGATTGCTTGAGTCTGTGGTACCCTGGGCAACGCGAGCCTGCGGTTCCACGGGCAAAAATAGCGAGACCTAGTCTCATAAAAAAATTTAAAAAAAAGTTCACTCCATCTTCTCAGTATTTCTGGAAGCACAAGAGCAAGTGCTCCAGCCACCCTGCTTTTTAATAGTGCATTTGGCAGAGATCAGTTACTGCCCATTAAAAGTCCATTTTTTAAACTAAAAATAAAAATTCTTATGCACATATAAAGTGAACACATCAAAGCTCTTTTAGCTCGTTAAAGAGAGACCCGATAGATGCAAAACAGAATGAAAGGAGAATTCAGAAATCAGGCATGAAAAATAAATGAACTGACAAATTTGAAATCGCTTTGTATCCACAGGGTACTACTAATCTAGGTCAGCTCCAGGAGATATAATTTGAATTTCAGTGGGCAGGAATTATTGGTCTTCCTATCAGTATGGAACAACATACAGTTTTATTTATTTTTAAATAAATCACTTTACTTTAAAGTAAATAAATTTATTTTTAAATAAATCACGTCACTTTAACAGCCACCCCCTAAACCACCATATGGCTATATCAAAAATTATTTGGCCATTTCACTATGAGTAGACGATTTCCAAATTTCCACTAAAGTAAGTGCTCTGTGGTGAATTCTGTGGTAGGAAAATTCTTCAGTCCCATTTACTTCTTTAGGGTGACAAAAGGGTAGAGGTAGTAACGTGCTTACGTTGCATTTGTTTTCAGTGATTTGGAGGCTGCATTTTCCACACAGGTTTCTGTTGCTCCAAACATTCTGTTTAATCGGAGGCCAGTGTGCCATCGACATTGGCTTATTGCTGCTTTTGCGGTGTTCCGTTGGCTGTAAAATCTCTGCCTGTGTTTTCCCTCTCTCATAAATAATACAGTTATCTTTACGTAGAACACTATTGTTACCAACCCCATTTTACAGGCAAGGCAGTTGAAACATAGGGAAGGGGGTCACAGAGAGAAAAAGACAAGAACCCTTTCCTAATTCCTATCTTGACTTTTTCCCACCACCAATTTCATGTTTCTTTTTAAATGCAGATGAAAACAAACATGGCTTGATTTGTAGCAATGTCTTGTGGTATGGGGAATCTTTTCATTTTATTTAAAAACTTTTCTACACTTGCCACCAAAACTATCCCTCTTATCTCCTTGACCCATTCCCCCCCCCTCCCTTCCACTCCTCCACCTTTCCCCCTCTCCCTTCCTCTCCTTCTGCCCCACCCCAGCCTCCTGGGGGGGGGGGGCATTATCAATGCCCACTGGTTTTGCTAAATAACTTTACTGAATCTGTTAGGTAGGCCAGTATTTTTTTCTTTATCGTTCTGACTTGCATTATGACATGTAATTCTCTCAAACTCTTTCCATTTTAGTGAAAACAGCTGCATTTCATCTTTCCTTATGGCTGAATCGTATTCTGAGGTGTAGACATGCCACATTTTCTTGTTCTAATCAGCTGCTGTTGGACACATGAACTGCTTTTATGCTCTGATTGTATATAATGCTACCATCAACACTGTAGAAACATGGCTTTTGGCCTTCATGGTTTCATTTTCTTTGGATAGATGCCAGAGAGATGGATGGGTCATTTGATATTTTCAGTTTCAGTTTCTGGAGATAAGTCCTGCTTATTTTTCCTAATGGCTGCATCAGTTTTCCTTCCCATCAACAGTGTAATAAGGGTTCTCTTTTCCCCATCTTCTCCAGAACATTTCCTTGGAAGTGTTTTTAATATGAATATTATTGGATGGTATTGTGTTATGCTTTTAACCTGCATTCTCTTATTGAAAGTGATGATAAACATTGTTTTATATGCTCATTGGCCATCTTCCTTTTGCAGACTTTTCTCTTTATATCTGCCACATATCTGGGTTGTATTTTTATTTTTGAATTGTGTGAGTTTTTTTGGTATATATTGGATATTAACCTCTTACCAGACAGATATTGGTGACTATTTTCTCTCATTCAATAGAGTATCTATTTCACTTTATAAAAACTTTTTATGTGAAGTGATCCAATTTTGTTTTTTTTTTTTCATTTTTTATTGGCATTTATTTTTGTTTTATTTCCTTTGCCCTTAGGTTTGAAATACCCCAAACAACTTTCTCATTGGTGTTTTCATAGCATCAGTGTTTTCTTCTATGTGTTTTAGTTTTGCAGATCTTATATATCTTCTTCATTTTGCAGGTATATATCTTAGATCTTCAATCCGTTTGGAGCTTTGTTTGTTTTTGCTGTGGATGTTTGTGGAGTGAATGAGTCATCAACTTCATTCTTCTATGTGTGTCTTTCCAATTTCCCCAATATCACCTATGAAAGAGGCTGCTCCTTCCCTATTTGACTGAGCCTCTCTGCATCCTTTGACTAGTAAATTGGGTCACTTATACTTGAGGTGATTGAGGTGTAAGCACTCATTGGCCATTTTGTTATTTTTTGTCGTTTCAGGGGGGTTGGTCTCTCTCTCTCTCTCTCTCTCTCTGAGGTCTTCCTTTTACATTTTCTTTAAATCCCACTGCTGTTGTCTTCATGTTACTTCTGTTCATTTGTGTGTGGGTCCTGTGAGGTTGGCAAGCAGTAGGCTATCTGTGTGAGCTGTTAGATGTTGTGGTTCGTGGGCACTACATCCACCACACCTTCCTCCTCCACATTAAATGATTCAGCTGTCTGCTCGCTTCATGTGTGCTGTCCTTTTGTTTTAAAATAGCCTTTAAAACTTCATTCATGTGTAGCTTGATGGTGATAAATTCTCTGTGTGTTTTCTTTTCCATGACGTTCCTTAATCTTCCTTCTCTCCAGACTGTTAATCTTGCGGGGTAAAGATTCTCAGCTGGAAATCTTTGCCTCTAACTGCTTTGAATATCTCCCCCCATCCCCTCCTATTTGTAATGTTTCAACTGGACAATTTGCTGACAGTCTGATTGATGGTTCCTTACAGGTTACCCTTCTTTCTCTTCATGTTTTCAGTCTTCCACCCTAGCTGTTGGCTTTCAGCAGCTTTATTGTCATGCGTCTTTGTGTGTGCCTGTCGGGTATTATTTTGTTTGGAACTCTTTGGGTCCCTTGGATCACAACGACTTGTTCATTTCCCAGATTGAGATGGTTTTTAGCAATTCTTTAAATACATTTTTGTTTCTTTCTCTTTCTCCTGGAATCCACATTATATGGAGACTGTTTCTCTTTAGGTGATCTTCTTCTTCCCCTCTATGTTCAATATGCACATTTCTGGCCTGGTGCTTTCAAGTTCATCAATTGTCTCTATTGCTTCAATTTGTCAGCTATAAAGGCCCCTACTAATTTTATTTAATTTAGCTTCAGCATTTTTAGCTCTGTTACTTCTAATTGTAACTGCCTCATATTGTCTCTCCTTATTCCACTCCTATTTTTTATCATCTATTTTTAAGATGTAAGTGCCATAAGCACTGTTAGAACTGCTACATTGAACTCCTTATCAGTCCCATCCTACCAATTTATGGACTTATGACTCCTCTCAGGGATATTTTCTTCAGCATTTGTGGTAATTTCTCCTGTCTCTTCACTTTGTTTCATGCTGGAGTAGGAATAAGCTTTCAGACGATTGCCTTTGCACTGTCAAAGTAATTGGAGGACTGATAACAGCAAGGGATAGTAATTTAATGGGGAGGGGGGAAGCCAGGTTAGCAGGGCCCCGATGGGTAACCTCCAGTAAGTGTCTGGAGTTCAAGTTCCCTGCTGTGCTGTGCTCTGGAGCTGTGTGGTGGGGTGCCACAGTGACCTCACCCCTTGATCATAGTGTCTCATAGTCCCACCACCCCCATCTCTGGGCAATTTTGAGCACCAGATGTAGCACCTGGTAGCAATTGTAACTGATATGGGTCTCCAGACTGGGAGTTGTTTTCTTTTCCAGTACAGAACTTTATCCTGGGGCACTCCTGGTCTTAACAAATGCTAAAACTGGTTTATGTTAATTTGTTAATTTTAGCCCTGATGTGGGGTAGGGGTGGAGGTGGGAGACATTTGGAAGATCCCTGTCTCAGCTTCAAGTAGTAGCCTCCTCCATGCGAAGATACAGGTGACACAACCTGCTTCGTCCCAGCATTTCACATTCCATCTTTCTATAAAGAGCCTCGGGCTCAAACTGGTAAACCTCACTCTACACCTGCTTATGCAGTTCTTCAACCAGCAGCCTCTGTCCTGGGTGCCAACTCTGTGCCCCCTCATTTGATGTGATGTCAGATCTCATAGTCCCTGAGTCAGCAACTCTAGGTTTTCTGTGCAGTTCCTTTCCTCCCTGGCTGCTTAAAACCCGCCATCATTGTGAATGGCACAGGAACTACATGGACCAGGAAGTTCAAGACCCACTGATGATGTCATGGAAGCTAAGGGTCATTGACATCTTCCACCCTGGATGGACAGCAGTCCCTAAGACAGAGGTTCAGAAGAAACTAGCTTAAATGAACAAGACAACCGCAGACATCATCTTTGTATTGGGAGTCAAGACCCAAATATAACCAAGTGATGGCAAGTGATGCTTATATGCTGGCTTGGACATGTGTACAGGCAAGTGTCCAGACTGGGTGGGTTCACAGTTGATTTGAGCAAAAGGAAAAGAGTCTTGGAGCTCTTGGTAGACTTGACAGGCTTTTAATGCTGGAACAGGGGGGTGGGGTGGGTAGAGACCATCAAGTAGGGAGGCAGGCAGGCAGGTGGGCAAGCAGGAGATTGGGGGATGCTGGGAGTCTGGCAGCAACCAGACCCCCCAGCGCCCACCATCTCCATGTTCCCTGCATTCTCTAGCTTCTCTCTTAACCCCTCTCACCTCTCCTAACCTCTCTCCTCCTGGCCCAGGTGTCTGAATTTACATATGCACATGCCCTGTTCTCCCCAGCTTCTCTGCCTGGGTGACCATCATCATAAGTGCACATGCGCCATGTCTACACTCCCAAGGGTCTTTCCATCAACACACTATCATGTGTGGGCAACGAAAGCTGGGAGGAGAACCAGGCTGCTGCTGGTGGTGGAGAGGGTAGTGGTGGGGAGCCGTAAAAGAGCCTGAGTAATTCCATTTTCCTTACAACATGATCTTACAATTCCTTGGATTATGCAAAGCAAAATGGACCCCAAGATAGACAGCAAGACATGGGCTGTGTGAGAAAAGGACCCCAAGAAAACAGTGAAAGACACACAAGACCAGGTGAGCTTAGCATGCTAGTATTGGCATCGTAATCTGGAGTTTGGATGACAGAAGGAGTCAAGATTCTGCATTAACTTTATCTGTGGTGATTGTGCAGATTTTTCATGAGAGAATGAATAAATTAAGACCTTCTTTATGTGGGAAAAAAAATAGGACACAGAAGCCAGATTGAACAGGCTCCCATGAACCAAAGTGAGGACAATCTGTATCCAAAAGGTGCATTGAAACACACGGGCTATTTTTAAAAAATCAATGTGTTAATAATATTAGTCCAAACGAGAAAGCATCACACTCACCTCACAGAGAAACACCTTAATCAGTCACCATTCAAAATATCTATTACTATACAAGCTTCTTGGCCAAGTTTACTCCAGTTTTGTAAAGGAGGCTGCAAGGCAAGCTGAGGCCAAAGGCTGTTACAGGTGAGGAGAAAATAGTGCCAAGAGGAGTCATGCAGAGAGCAGGAAAGAATCAGTGGGAATGGAGACTCTGATAGAAATATTAATATTCGGAGCTGCAGAGGAAGAAGAGAGGGGACTTCCCCAGAAGTCAGCCACCCAAAGATGGAGCATTCAATTTTTCTGGCCTTGAGTCCTCTTTGAAATAATAATAATAATAATAATAATAATAATAATAATAATAATAATGATGATGATGATGATGATGATGATGATGATGATGATGATGATGATGATGATACTTTAAACATACAGCTGTAAGATTCCAATAGGTTTTACATGAGGGAAAGTGTTTGAAATGAATTATCAGGGTTTTTCATGCTCTTCTGTCATTACCCTCTATGACCAGTGCCTGTGTTATTGCGTCCTCCCCAAGAGTCTATTCCTGGCCCAGTGGGGGTGTGCATGTGTGAGTGGGCTCACCTGGGCTTAGGTGAGGGGCTAAAAGGGTAAAAGGGTGGCATCACTCTGGTCAGGGTAGAGAACACCAAGGAGGGAGAAAAAGTGTTCAGGTCAGGAGCACAAGGATTCATGGGGGGGGAGGGGTTGGCTATCTGCTTGCCTTCTGGTCCCCTCTGCTGTGTCCCCTGGCCTCCCCAGCCTGCTGCTTGCCATACAGGTGGCATGAGTCAGCAGGACTCAGTGTAGGCAGAAAGAGAATAAACTCAAGATAGAAAATATCCAAGATAAGTCAGTTATCAGGCAGAAGAGGACATAGAACAGAAAGAAAAGAAGAAAATTTGCCCAAAAGGGAGAACCTTCCTGTCAGGGGAACAGCATGGGAAAAATGCAGGGCCATTGAAGAGCCACCCAGAGCAGCGTGGTAGAGGTGGGAGGCAGATCCTCCCTTGCTGGTTTGGGTCATGGCTTCATACCAGCCTGGCGTCTTACCTGTTGGCTGGTGGGTGCAGGAGCCGTATTGTTTGTTAGAATCTTACACATCAGCCTTGGGGTCTTCACGTGACTTGAAGGAGGGGTAGAAAGGAAGCAGATGATTTTCAACAGAATAGTTGCATAGTGGGGCTTTTCCGTTTTAGAGAACAGAACTCCAGAGTGGTTAACAAAGAAGAGCTGTGGCAGCTAACAATGGAAGAGAAGGTGTTCAAGTCAGGTGGGCTGGTGGCTGGGAGAAGGAATGGAAGCCCTGGTTTCCATCCGTTACCTGACTGTTCTGTTTTCTTATGTCTCTCCTGTTGCTCTGTGAGTCACCAAAAGGTAAAGCTCAGCTTTTTATCTCCTGTACCTACATGGTTGCTAGTACAGAGCAGGTCTTCAATATTAACTTGTGGAATAAATTCACTGTGGAGGAAACTAGAGAACATGTTGAAGCTCTGAACTAAGACAGTGATGGTGCAGAGGGAGAAAAGTGAGCTCTGGAAGATAATTCTGAAGTAGAAAGAACAGATGTCAGTGGTCAGTCTTGACATGGTGAAGGAGGGTGGAAAAGCACCAGCAATGTCATCTGTCTCAGCACCAGGCCATGGGTGAAATGGAAAGTGCTGTGGGGAATTGTCTGCTGAGGAGACAGACATGAAGGCCAAATGATAGACTCTATAAAGACAAAAAACTGGCCTTGGTTGGGGGGTAAACAATTGGGCAACAGTCCTTGGGCCCCTCCTGTGATAGAGTGCAATTTGTCCACTGGATTTGTCCTGCGGTAGCCTAGAGTAGCCGCCATAGCTCTTGTCGGCTAACAGCTCTGGGGTTCCAGTCTTCAAGAGTAAAAGCCCCATTTTGTAACTCTTCTGTTTGAAATCAACATCTACCTGCTCCCTAATCCCTCTTTTTGAGTCATGGGAAGAACCTGAGGCTGATGTATAAGATTCTAACAAACAATATGGCTCCTGCCTCCACCAGCCAACAGGTAAGAAGCAAGACTAGTGTGGAGTGTGAACCCAGATCCCAAGTATTTATAGCCTGTGTGGGCAAAGATGACCCAACCCAGCAAGGAAGGTTCTTCCTCCTCTCAGCCACCCCCAAATCTACCTCCCAACTCCACTGCTCTGCTCTGGGCATGGACTACCCATAGATGGACTCAATTCCCCAGGTTCTCTCGCAACTGGGTGAAACCCTTTTACAAGATTCTGGAAAACAATGTGCAAGAAACAACTGGCTCAGCTTGCAGTTCAGACAAGGAAAAAGCACAGACCAGGCGTCCTCAGTTTCTTGGCCCAGTTGGCTACAGCAGGTATGGTGGCCAAAGCGGGGATAGGCCTCCAGGACCACAAGTTGGATGCCAACTCTGAAGATGACAAATTAATGAGCCAGGAGAACTCTGGATCCGGAGACTACAAGTTACACACTACCCTGCTTGAGCTTATGAGAAAGGAATATCCAGCTTCAGTCTCCGCCATCTTTGCCTTTATAGCAGTGAGCCGGGCATTCTGATGTCCCTCCCCAGCCCAAACAGTCCTACCTGTGCCCAACATGCCACAGTGGGAATGGGAAAGCCTCATCCTAAGGCACAGAAACACAAGCCATCATCAACTAGCATTGTAAAGTTGAACACCTTACTTTCTCCAAGGAAAAGAAACGCAGAGAGGGGACCTAGCAACACACAATAAGGACCCAACCTTTTGCTTTCAGTGCAAAAAAGGCAGAAAAAGGAAAGAGTAAACTGGGCTTTCTCAACTCTTCTAGGTCTCGAAAGCAAGAGGCTGAGCTCAGATTGCCCAGAGGACCTTCTCCACTGAGCTAATCCTTCCCAGGGTCCAGACTTCCAGACACAAGCACACGCCACAGATGAGAGCAGTGTGGGAAGGCTTTATGGAGGGGGTGGGTGGCCACAGAGAGAGAGAGAGAGAGAGACACGTCTGCTCTTACTGACATTTTTGGATGATAGAAGCAATAGATGTCCTGGTACAATTTTTAAACTGGTCAGGAAGCCAACATTTCTCTATTTTTTTTTCTTTTACTTTCTTTCCTTTAGATATATTTGGGTGCCAATTATACCCAGAAAAGTCAAGCTCAGTTTGTTAACGTCAGGCTATAGATACTTTGGGATCTGGCAAACAGCAACCCCCTTGCAGTTTCAGAGCTTGTCATCAGGATTAATGGACCTGGAGGAAAATATCTAGAGCAACGTTTGGCCCCTCAAGGACCCCGAGGCTCCCATCCAGCCGGACTGGGCAACCTCCCAGAGCTGGTGAGTACATTCCCATGATTCCAGGTCACTGGGCAGCCCGCCACGCCTGCTGTTCCCTCTTCTTCCCCAACTCTAAAGGAAAGTTCAGAAAGTGCAGGTTACTCCCACGGGTCACCTGGCAGATTCCCAGTCCCCTGGGAGTCTGGCCCTGTGGCCAGGGAGTGGACTGCTCTATGGAATCGTTTAGAGGGCTTCTCTCTCTGCAACCGGAAGAGCCACCCGCCAGGTGTCTACCCCCAGGGCAGAGGGTCACCTGTCCTGGGCTGGCAGTAGAATCCTCTCTTGTTAAGCCCCTTGCTTGTGGGGAGCTTTGGACTGGCCTGTCACAGCAAATACCATGGAAATGAAAAGACTTCTAGAGAAAAAGCCCAGGCTCCCTCAGACCTTGCCTGTATCCTTGTAGCTCCAACAGTATTGTTGGTCTCCTCCGTGAGGAGGGAGAGCATGCTCACCTTGCCATCGTACTGTTGCATGTGATTGCAATGAACTTCACTCTCTCCCCTCCTTGCCTTAGGAACTGATGATGCCCCTCCATTTTTTAGTGTTTTTTTCTATGATTCTCAGCTTTTGGTGCATCTCTGAATTGTTTGTGGAGATCTTTAAAGGTAGACTTGCCCTATTGTACACAGAGATGTCCACAGACCAGGTACTGTGCTGTGAACAGCTGTTGATGCTAGTCCGCCTAACACACATATCAGGTGACAGCACCTCATTTTCCCTGGGAAGACACTATCCAGTCCCATACACTGCTTGGAGGGGGTGCGATAAAGCTCCCCCTCGCCCCACTTCCCTAGCTGAACCCTGGCCACAGAACCAAGTAGGTTCCCTCTGCCTATGCCAGGCAAAGAATCCTAGATGGAGAAAATGAAGAAGGAAAACTCACTGAGGTTGATTCCCTGGAATCAACCCCAGGTTCCCTGGAGTGAACCCTCCATGGTACCCACACAAGGCTCTAAGCCCCCCTTCTCCTTTCTGAGACCTCCTAGTTTTTCCACTTTGCTGCGGTTTTGTGAGCACTGTGTGTCTTCCCAGGAAATGTCTTGCTTGCTTAACGTTGGCCAAAGTAAATTCCATATTTACAACCAGTCACTGAGTACCGGATACCTGTGACTCCTCAGCTGCCTTTAGACCCAGGGTTGAAGGGAGTGACCATCTGCTCTGTGCTGAGGTCCCAAACACACGTTCTTATTTAATGCTCAAAGAAGTTAATAAATCAAGAAACTGAGACCCAGAGAGGTCTACTGCCTCACCACAGGTCAGAGAGTTATTAAACAGTCAGCCTGGAAATCGGCCCCTTTCCCTCCTGGAGTCTCCCAGCGCCACTGATGTAAGCATACTGTCTTGTGGTGGCAGAGAGATCTCCCTCTTGGCCTCCATGGCTCTGGGGTTCTTGTTAACTTCTCATTTTCTGCCTTTTAGTAGACCTGTTATAATAACAGGTTTATTAGACCTGTTACATTATATGAACAGACATACATATACATATATATACATAGTTGTCAGTTTCACTAAACCATAAGTTCCTTGAAAACAGATTAAAAGTAGGATGTACACTATGATCCTAATTGTACTTCTTTATTACATAATTTTTTTCCTATATTTTCTGAATGAATGAAGTAATAAGGGTCACTTGTTGTCACAGAAGATGAGTCAGCAAGTAGCCAGTCATGGTGAATGGATACTGGAGGGGAGGAAGCAGGAAGTGCTGACAGGGGCTGGTCATCATTAAGTCATTAGACAGCATCTCACCCCCTGGAGACTCTGTATCCAGTGACTGTCCTTGACCTGGAAGTTCTTTTTCATTTTGCTCCCAGTTCAATACTCAACCTGAGCCAAGTTTTTCCAGACCTCATCTTCCCTACCTCTTCCAGGTCTTAGAGTTGAGGAGAGAGGCAGGTACATGAATTATTCTCCACAAGCTGAGAGAACATCATCTTTCTTAGTTAACCAACATAAGCTCAAGGTGAGCCAGGGCAAGAGGCTAGAAAGAACAAAACATTCTACCTACAAATTCTCTGGGTTCTACAAGTTACCCACTTGAGGGAACATTCTTCTAGGATAGTACATTGTAGTATATGGAGTAGACATTCTGTCTTTGCTTCCTGTCTGTCATATAACTGAACTGAAAGATAATCCAGATAGTGGTACCCAACCCTGCCCCTAGCTGACAGTCAGACTCTGCCTGTTCATCCATTCATCTGTTCACTAAGCTCTGAGCACCAACTTTGTCCCAGGCACTGTTCTTGTTGCTGAGTCAATAAGACAAAATCTGGATCCTCAAGGAACTTGTAATCAGTGCTTGGATTACAGACAGTGTGTGTCTGTAATCCAAGCACTGGGAGGCAAGAGGCCAGGGATCGCTTGAGTTCGTGGGTTCGAGACTACCCCAGACAACATAATGAGACCTGGTCTCGAAAACATTGGAGACCAATTGTACACCAACTATTTCAATCTAACAGAACAGGAATCAAGTGAGATGAACACCACCTGCTGGAGAGTGGCGAGGAAGGACCTGAACCTGTTTCCCATCCTGTTGAGCGTAGCTGTCCAGAGAGGTGTCAAAATAGGCCAGAACTTTCTCATGCAAAATCGACCCTTCTAGAATTGTATTTAAAAACACGCCATGAAAAATCTTTTTCCCTAAATATCTTCTCCCCAAATGTTTTTCTTCACCACCGCTGGTACAGGAATATAAGTGACCACAGGATAGGGTAGACCAGTTAAGATGGAATAAGACTGAGATGCCAAGGGTCCCTGGTACATTAGCCAGCATTAATCAAGCACTTAATGTGGGGATGACAGTACTTAGAAATTCATTAAAACAGATGTCTTTAAGTCCTGTGAAACTGGATTTCAGCTTGTAAGCATTTTTGACTTCCATTTTCTAGAGGAGCAAATGAAGGCTCCAAGAGGTCCCAGAACTTGGCCATTATTCTCACTTGAGTAGAGCAATGATGACAATTTGACTACAAGTGTTTGTGATTCCAAGAATATACCGTGTGCCTCCAGAGTACATTCCATGTGCAAATACTGACTTCTGGCTTCCCAGATTCAACTGTGGCAGGGAGTTTGCTCAGGTATTTTTCATCCTGAGAAAGACTTCTCAGATCCCTGAAGGAACAAATGAAAGCTGAGTTTTTCTATAACATCTCTACCTGCCCCAACTGTTTTTAAAGTTGCAAAAAAAAAAAAAAAGTTCAATCAAGACTCTCATAATTGACAGTAAGTTTAAGATAGTTTCCAATGTGCAGATGGGGCCCCCAAGCCTGAAGAAGCTAGTAAAGTCTAGAGAAGTTCTTCCCTTGGTGTCTGAGTCAACTGACATTTGTCCATGCCAAGCCCAGTTCCAAGGCCTCCTTCTAGAAGCCTTCCTGGATTCCTTCACTCACTGCTGCAGTCTGATCTGTGCTGGTCTCTCTTGGTAATTTGCAAGTCTTGGAGACCAAATCACGTTGTTTCTACTTCCCTCAGTTTCCCGTGTCACCAGGTGAATGCTAAGCATCTATATGTCCCCAAGAAATGCTCATTAAAAATATGGATGATGAAGCAGGGCATGGTGGTCCAAGTCTGTAATCCAAGCGCTGGGAAGCAAGAAGCCAGGGATTACTTGAGTTCATGGGTTCGAGACTACCCAGGCAACATAGTGAGACCTGGTCTCAAAAAAAGTAGCTGGGCATGGTGGTATGCACCTGTAATCCCAGCTTCCTGGGAGGCTGAGGCTGGGAATTGCTTGAGTCTGCAGGATTGGGACTACCCCGGGCAACATAGCGAAACCTAGTCTTAAAAAAAATATGGATGATGTATGTGGGTAACAATAGGCCCATTTTCAACACAATCACTCCTTTAAATAGTTACATAAACCATGATGTGAAAGAACCACCTCACCCCCAAGTACCCCTGTTTTTCATAAAACTCTTTTCAACATACCTGAGAACAGATGAGGGGTACCCCGGAAAACTTCCAACTATGATTTGGTCAAGCACACCATTCTGGTCAAGCACACACCATTCTATTTTAGAATTAGGAAATTAAGCGACAGTGTCTCTCACACATACATACCACTTTGCTTTCCAAGGCTTTGTTTATTTCTTGTGTCTCACAAAAATGTCAGTCTGTAAACTAACCTGAAGCATCACCTATGGCAAATTCTTGCCAGACTCGGCACTCAGAAGTGCTGTCTCCCCGCAAGGTCGTTAGGTCTGTGGTACATAATTAAATCAAAGTCGTTTGTTATTCCTGCCCTGCAGAGACTCTGTGAAGCTTTGAACCTCCTTGCATTAGCCTCCACAGACAAACCATCTCACCAGCCACTCTGCGTTTGTTTACGCCAGCTGCCCCCACCAGGAGCTCCCTGTGGGGGCCTCCCAGGCTGTGCTCTCACCTCCATCCTTCTAAACGTGTCCAGATGGCTCCAACGTGCAGTCTGGGTTCAGTGCCCCCACAGAGAGAGTCTGGGATGCTCAGGGGAGAGGAGGCAGGGCGCACTGTGCAATCCGATTGGGGTCTTTAGAATTTGGGCTCATCTTTTTTAGCCAGGATCAGACAGCTGATGGCGGCACACTCCAGGAGGGGGATTGGCAGGCATCCTGGTGCAGCCACAGCTACATCTGTGGTACCAGCTCTTGACCCCACAGGCCTTAACCGACAGTGCGTCTGTCCTGCGTCCCTGGCATCTAGTG
>PVHY01004707.1:0-90988 GCA_004024945.1 Uropsilus gracilis
TTTTTTTTTTTTGAGAGTAGGTCTCGCTATTTTTGCCCGTGGAACCGCAGGCTCTCGTTGCCCGGGGTACCACAGACTCAAGCCATCCCCAGCCTCAGCTTCCCAGGTAGCTAGGATTACAGGCGCGCACCACCACACCCAGCTATTTTTTGGAACTAGGTCTCGTTACGGGCCCCAAGGGGGACTCGAACCGCGATCCCTAGCCCCGGCCGCTTCATAGGCTGAAGCTTACAGGCACGAGCCACCGTGCCCGGCTGTTACTAAAATTCTGCAGGCCCGACGTTTCCACTCCACGTATCGCTCATCCCGAGGCAGGACGTCGGGAGGGAAGCAGCCAGGTCTCCCTTTCCTGCCACTCAGCGGTGTTGCCCTTTGCAGAGGGCTGAGGACAAATCCTTGCCCGCTGCCGGCACAGCGCACGAGGCTGAGTTAGAACATGCTTCTGGAGCCTGCACGTGCAGCGTCAAACCTCCCTGCCTACAAGGAGTCACCCTACCCCGCGAACACAGCGAGCAGGGCAAGTTTCTGCAGGCGGAGAGCAGCGGCTGGGCCAGGGGAGCGCGGGAGCAGCAGGGCGGGGCCCACCTGGAGTCTGTGCTGCAGGTACTGGCTCTCCAGGCTCAGCCGCGGGGAGAGCTGCGGGTGCACGCTGCTGGGCAGTGCGGAGACGCTCTTCTGCTGCTGGGACGCTTCCTCCTGGGTACCAAGGGGGTGAGGACATTTTCAGTTCTCCATGTGGGGAAAGTTTCAGTTCTTAGTTTAAGCACCTTGGCAGACGCCTAAGAGGAACTCCAACGCCGGGAGACCCCATGCAGCTTTTTATGTAACCAGAGGCTGAGGGATCATCAGAGAGGTCATACATGTGCTATGGGAAACACTTCGCACCGGAGCGAGCATGGACTCGGTGTCACCAGGAGACCTCAGAGGCCTTACCCCCAGGCGCGGAAAATAGGCCCCTGATAAATGGTATCAGGTAGCTGGCCCTGTTTCTTTGGTAGTTTCAGTAAAGACATTTCACTTTTTTTTTTTTTTTTTTTTGAGACTAGGTCTCGCTATTTTTGTTGGTAGAACCCCAGGCTCTCGTTGCCCGGGGTAACACACACTAAAGCAATCCCCAGCCTCAGCTTCCCAGGTAGCTGGGATTACAGGCGCGCGCCACCACGCCCAGCTATTTTTTTGGAACTAGGTCTCGCTACGGGCCCCAGGTGGGACTCGAACCGCGATCCCTAGACCCGGCTGCTTCATAGGCAGAAGCTTACAGGCACGAGCCACCGTGCCTGGCCCCAAGACATTTCACTTAAACCACTTAATGAAGTGATAGCTTCTCATTTGGGTGGGGTCTCCCGCCCTCCATGTCTATGTGAGTGCACAGGGGAGGGGGCTGAGGGAGATGAGGAGGCGGGTGCGTCACATGAAGTCGGCCCTGCGCAGACGCAGCTTGAGCATGTCTAGGCCTCCAAGAGGTGCTGGTTTCCCGGGGCCACGTGGACGGCGTAAAGGCCCTTGGCAGGTGGTACCGATGAGGGACTCGCTCCAAAGAACTCAGATGTTCCGGGACCGCAGATAAGCCCTCTTGGTGGAATCACGCCTCCCCAGGACATGTTCACACCTCACCCTGTGAAGCCTTCCCGGTTAGGGCCCAGAGCACCCACCTGAGGGCAACTGCTAGCAAGGTCCTGGAGCTGAGGCGCAGCTGACGCCACGCTAGGGTCGGCTTCCGGCCCCATTTGTTCATACAGCAGCTGCACTTTGTTCAGCTCTAGGATCCCTTTGGTTCTGGCCAGATTCTGAAGATGCTGTCTAAATGCTACAATGCCTGGGGGAAAAAAATTCAAAAGCCAGAGTTTAAATAAAGTGGAAGACCTTTCAGTGACCACAGGTGTGAAACCAACATAGCCACCAGCCCTTTCAAGCCCTGCAGTGTTAAGAGGCTGAGAGGCCAGGCGAGGGAGTAGGAATCACCTTGGGTGAGGGAGGTATCTGACGCTCGGCGGCCTTCTCGGAAGCTCACAGGGGACCTGTTGTGGGCCTCCCGCTTCTGGGTGCTCAGAGCCTGCATTGCGGGGTTAGTAGGTCTCAGACTAATGAAGGGAGACGTCATGCGGGGGGAGGGCTGATTGGCGAGCATGATGTCCTTCAGGGAAGGGTTGTCCTCCATGAAGTTCAGGTCTCTCTGAACAGACCCCATCTCATACTCAGAGTCAACGCTGTCAAGCGAGGGGTTGTCACTCATGGAGAAAACTTTCCCTGTAAGAGAAAACCAAGCAGATAGACCATCTTTTTTGAAGATTTCATACAAAGCAGGACCAGTTTGAGTCTTCAGGGCTACAAAGTCCTTCACCTTCAACCATGCGTTTCCCCCTCCCCCCCCCCCGAACCTTTCTACATGTCAACGTAACTTCAAATTCCACTGGGAAGAATGTGCTGGAACCTGTGCCCATGGGTTTTTGCTACTCCCAAGAGGCCATGGGGAGTCTCGGGTGAATCCTGGGGGAGAGGGGAGCCACTTCCCAGGTGCTTCAGCTTAATCTTTGCAGCTGTGGGGCAGGATCAGTCCTACCAGCTGCCCAATGTGGTCCTTGAAGGAATGAGACATGGACAGTTCTAGGCACAAGCTGGTGGCATCACTGCATCTTGGAGATGGGAGGGGGAAGGGATGTCAAGCAGACTTAACCAAGTGCTTGCTTACCCGATGTCATACCTGAACCAGGCAACACCACCATCTGGTTGGTCACTTCTGACAGCGTGTGCCGGCGCCCGCTGCGTGTGGCCTGGAAGGCATTAAAGGCCTGACTGGGGTCTTCCTCAGCCTCTCCCTCTGTCTCCAGCCCTTCATCGATGGAGGTCTCCATCATGTTGCTGGGCAGCGACTGGCACCCTTTCCTGGCCAGGACAGGAGGCACCGGGTCCAGCAGACAGCCGTTGACCTAAATTCAGAGTAAGAGGGAAGCGTCAGGGCATGTGCTGCGGAGACAGTAGATGGTTCCACAAAGGGGAAAAAAGACAGCAGCTGTGGCAAATTAGAAATTAAGTAAAATAAGGCCGGGCACGGTGGCTCGTGCCTGTAAGCTTCAGCCTATGAAGCGGCCGGGGCTTAGGGATCGTCATTCGAGTCCCGCCTGGGGCCCCTAGCGAGACCTGGTTCCAAAAAAATAGCTGGGTGTGACGTGCACCTGCCATCCCAGCTACCTGGGAAGCTGAGGCTGGGGATTGCTTGAGTCTGTGGTACCCTGGACAACGAGAGCCTGCGGTTCCATGGGCAAAAACAGCGAGACCTAGTCTCAAAAAAAAAAAAAAAAAAAAAAAATTAAGTAAAATATTAAAAACGTGTATTTGCTCAAGGTAGTTATATCTAGCCGGTAAGGCAAATCAACTGTAGCACTTACAGAAGCCCCTGACGACCCCAGCTGGCACTGCCCCCCTGAGTTCTGAGTCATCACTAGCACAGTCAATGAATATTTCATTTACAGGAACAGGGGTACACTAGGTTCAAGCCTTGTTCTGCCAGCACACACACAGGGCAGACAGGTAACGAGGGTCCCGAGTTCTTGGTGAATTGAACAGCTTTAATGCTCTCAGGGAACCAGGTACACAGGCACTTGAAGCAGGGAGGTGAGGTGGCCAGCAGGAGCAAGGCAGGGGGAGCTAGGGAGGGAAAGCAGGCCGCTGAGCCTCCCAGCCCCCCACAAATCTTCATTTTGTCTCTGGGCTCCAGTCTCTAGTGTTATCTTCCCAGTCCTCTCCCTTGCAACCAGCATTCTCTTCGTGCTCCCCTCCACACACCCCCCCATTTAACAGCTTCCTCCCTGGCCCAGGTGTGGGCACTCACGCATGCGCACACCCACAATCACCGGGAGGGCGAAGCACCACAGGTGCTGGTCCTAGCGTCTAATGGCGACGGAAAAAGCCTGACTGACAATCATTTACGAAGGATACTATTTTTTTTTTAAATAAGGAAAACAAAGTGGGGCAGAGGGGAAGATTTAAAAACAGGCATGGTTTGTAGCTAGGGAAAAAAAAAAGCCGTCCCCAGCATTCTTCTGATTTTCTACCACAAAACATACCGGAAGGTTCTAGACATACTTTCATGTTGATAATTTAAGTACCTGCCCATTTGATTTAGTCTGTAATCGGTTCTATGTGCCTGAGGAATGGAAAAAAATAATGCTTTAAAGACAGACTGATACCACAAAAAGGCTTGGGGGGGGAGGGGGGAGGAATTCAAATGGCAAACTGCCAAAGGCCTCCATTATGGAATAACAAATGACTCACAGGCCCCAAATTCCAGCAGAGGTTTAATGAGACCCGCGCCCCAGCCTCTCTCTCCTCGGGCAGCGCTCCCTCCGCGGCCCCTGCCGCAGGCCCACCGGCCTGCCTTCCCGGCCAAGCAAACCCCGAGCGGCCGGCAGACACAGCAGACAAAGGGGAGTTGTGGCTGCGCCTCTGTCTGACTGGTAAAAGCCCCAGCGAGGAGGCAATTATTTACCTCATTACCTTAACTATTCCCCCGTGGAGTCAAGGCGTTTTCTCCCATGAATAGCTGCTCGGGAGCAGCCAGTCGGGAGACGCTCGGAGCTGAGCGGCACTTTCACCTGCAAGACGCTGGGGAGAGCTATTGTTTCCTTTGGAAGCTGGAGCGGCTCACGTATGTGAGAGGTGACGTGGGCCAGCCCCGTGCCAGACACAGGAAACTTTCCTCTTATGGCAGCCGAGCACAGCAGGCCCTTTATTTGGAGAGGGAGGCTTGGGTGACTCAGACCTTTGTTTGCCCCGGGGGAGGGGGGACAGTTATTCCCCAAAACTGTTGGGGAGTGGGGAGAGCTGCAGCCAGTACTTGGATAAGGCAGCTCATGGCGTCAGGGGTTTCAAGTGAGGCAGCGTCATCACTTGAGAGGAAGAGTGGCAAATGCTTTCTTCCCACGCCCAGGCCTCCAATCTGCCCAGCCACACTCCAGTCTGCCCAGCAATCCATTCTCCCCTTGTTCCTTCCCCAGGCAAATCTTCCCCTTTGGCTGTTTGGAACTGGGATTCATAGCTCTAGGTTCCTTAGCTATAACTGATGAAGTGCTCTAAGATTAGTCAAGGATGATTTAGAAATGAATAAAGCAAGCCACAGAGAAAAGGCTGTTGTTAAGTAATTACCTGCTAAGCATCTTTATACCTACAGCCCATGGCAAAATCGGATCAGATCTCCTGCTGTGTAGCCTTCCAGCTGTTTTTCTTCAACTGGGAAGAGTCACTTTTTCCTGAGTACTCAGAAATACCTAGATCACCTTAACTTTACATTTCTTTCTAAAATTGTCTAGAGTACAGGAGGAATTATGTCTTTTAAATGATGCCTTTAAAAATGTTTGCTGATTTCAATTTCATCCTGGAAACAGATAGAAAACAATGATCTGGCTTCTGAGAAGATGTTCAGTGATTAAACCAGAAAGCACTGTGTGGGCTGCTCACAGTTAATAGGTGTGAACAACTTTCAGGATAAGTCCATTTCCTGAAACAGGTGATAATCATGCCACCCTTGCCTGCCAATGTACTACCCAGGGATTTGATATAACAAGAGTCTAAATTCAGCTCTAGGATTCTGTGAGCAAAATACGGGCTGATCTTAATCTAGGTTGCTACAACGAAGATCATTTGCTCTAGGAAATAACCTAGGTTAAACGTGAATCACAGGCCTTAGATGCAGCGTGGGTGAAAGTTTTTATCTTTCCTTACAGCTCAATCACTTCTTTTTTTTTTTTTCAATCACTTCTAATAAGAGACCTCACATGAGCAGAGATCCATCTCAAAGACCCCACCACTAACTGGGAATGTGCTTCAATCCAGGGGATGCAGATTCTAACACAGGTCGGTGGATTGCTCCAGAAGGATGGAACATTTGCCTATCCCATGCCCAAATTCATTGATGGAAGCCCTTGTCCTAAGAGTGGCTCTATTTAAGCTGGAGCCTCTACAGACGCCGTTCGTTCGTTCTTTTCTTTCTTTCTTTCTTTCTTTCTTTCTTTCTTTCTTTCTTTCTTTCTTTCTTTCTTTCTTTCTTTCTTTCTTTCTTTCTTTCTTTCTTTCTTTCTTTCTTTCTTTCTTTCTTCCTTCCTTCCTTCCTTCCTTCTTTCTTTCTATCATCTATCTATCTATCTATCTATCTATCTATCTATCTATCTATCTATCTATCTATCTATCTATCTATCTATCTATCTATCTATCTATCTATCTATCTATCTATCTATCTATCTATCTATCTATCTAATCTATCTATCTAATCTATCTATTTATTTGAGACTAGGTCTTGCTATTTTGGCCCATGGAACCGCAGGCTCTCGTTGCCCGGGGTACCACAAACTCCAGCAATCCCCAGTCTCAGATTCCCAGGTACCTGGAATTACAGGCATGCGCCACCACGCCCAGCTATTTTTTTGGGACTAGGTCTCACTACAGGCCCCAGGTGGGACTCGAACTGCAATCCATAGCCCCAGCCGCTTCATAGGCTGAAGCTTACAGGCACGAGTCACTGTGCCTGCTCCAAGACGCAGAGTTAAATAATGCCACAAGGTGGGGTCCTGATCTGACTGGACTAGGGTCCTCATGAAGCTGTCTTTCTCAAGGGCACTGAGGCAAGGCTGAGAGGACCTAGCCAGAAGGAGGCCCTCACCAGCGGTCTAACTGCTCATTATCTTGAGCTTGGACTTTTAAGCCTCCAGAATTGTGAACAAACAGATCTCTATTGCGAAAGCCACACAGCATGTGGTATTTTGTGTAATTTGTGTCCTGAGTGTCCAGCAAGTTTGCTGTCCATGTGAAGAGGTGCCGTGGGCTCAAACCTTGGCTCTGTCACTTATTAGCAAGTTGCTCAACTGCTGTACAGCTCAATTTTTCTGACTTGTAAGCCAAGTATAAAATTGTCTGGAGGACTAATCTATATAAAACCTAGTGCCTTAACATTCACGCTGAACAGATCTGCCATTATTTCTAGACCTAAGAGAATGCTTTCTTACACAAATTTATAAAGCATGAAAATAAAATGAATACTTTGAAAGCTTTTTCATCATCTTGAGGTAAATTAAAATAACAAGGCGAGGACAGTGAGAACTGGATAACCCCAATTCTGGAAATGCATAATATCAGAGGTCTAGTTAGTCAAAGATTCAGACACAGGATATTCACCTGAAGCACAGATGAAAGGACGTCAAAAACAAACAAACAAACTGATGCTTAGACTAGATAGATAAGGAAATAGCTCATACATTATACTACACAGTTGTGAAGTAATCTTTGTATTTTCAAAGATTTCTTGTTCTAGGAAAAATGCTCATGGTGTTATATTATGTAGAGCGAGATATAAAATTGCAAATAATAGAACACAATTTTGTCCAAGACGTACTAAATGAGCCACCTTGCACTCCTCATCCATCTGTATCATCTGTTCCAAGAGAACACGGCAAAGCAGTTTCATGAGAGACGAATGTCTTTGCTCTCCCTCTCTGCGTTGTCCATGCACGATTCTGATTCATTTTGTTTTTTTCCAATCATAAATTTAAAACTTCAAATTCAGAGATGCAAGTCCATGACCCCTCTTTCTAAGCACGCCAGCGTCTGAGACGCACGTACCTCCTCGCCAGACCTCCTCCACCACCTTTACAACAGAAAGCCACTAAGAACATCAGCGCACAGGGGCTCCTCTACTGTGTTTGGATTTCCAGCTTAGCCACGCGGTCCCTTCCGCCATCCAGCCTTGAGGGTGGTAACTGGGAAAATCTTTTTATTACTGCTAATAAAATGTTGAAAGTGACTGAAATATGTGTGTGTGTAAAAAATTCATATTCCCAAGGAAACCCTCAAAAGAGACAGACTGGCCAGCAGGCGCGGAGTGTGGCCCCCAGCCTCAGCTTCTGCCTGAGCTGGGTGACCGTCTCCAAAGGGACCCCAGACCAAATGCTGCTCACAGACTCCCCCGGGGGGTTCTGCTGACAGGCAAAAGCCCTGAAGGGACTCTGGGCAGGGAAGGAGGGGGTTGCGGGGGAAGTTCCGGGTGCAGTCACCTGCCACCAACCACGTGCAGCAGCGAAGGAGCCGCAAACGCAGCGCCAAGACAACTTCCCGAAGACACAAATGTGACGTGAACACATGTGACGCAACAGGAGCAACAAAGGAACTTTGTTGTTTATCTCTGTGGATAGTTCCGCCAGCCCATGTACTTATGGACCCCCACGGGAAGAGGCCCAAGGGAGGGCAGAGGGGCAGGCGTTTTGCTGACATCACCGAAACGGTCCACAAGTAAGACTGGCCGTGTCTGGGGCCTGGCGAGGAGCCGGGTGGCACTGCCAGTGTGGGTGGCCGGGCCCGGCGTGGCACTGCTCCTCCTACAAATGCAAATACACCACCAAGCTACTGTCTGCATCTTTCACAAAATCATTCATTTCCTGTCTGTTTCCTAGATACGGTAACAATCACTGGCTTTAAAAATAGCTTGCCCCATATAATACAGCAGACAGTACCCAATCTGTGTTTTGGGCCCGATGCCCTCGCAGACAAGTTTTCAGCAGACTGCAGTGTTTTAATCTTTCGAAAGGAACTCGATCTTCAAAGTAAACGAATTATGTTGTCCCAATTTGTGTCTGGGTTTCTGGGTGAGGCTGTAGTAGCCGTCAGTATGGTGGCTGAACCTGCCGGCCGCTGCAGCAGGGCGAACAGACTGCCCACAGGCGGTGACCTGTCCGCGGGGGCACGGATGCGAAGCCCTCATGGCCAGCAACGTGCTCAACACCTGCACAGGGCAGCCTGGCATCCAGCGGCCTCAGTCATGTTCTAACTGCCCTCGTGATACAGCTCCTGACGGACTCTGCTTCTACCTCCCTAGTTCGGACAGTGGCCTTCACCTTCCCTGGCACCTGGGTGCAAAGCACTGTTAGCCTCCGAACGGCTCTCTGGACGCTAGCACTCCAGCCATCTGATTTACCTCATCACCTTCCCGCCCCGGCTTCACTCTCCGAGCTCGGCCCTTGGGGACACACGCTGAAACCTCAGCTCTCCTTGTCTCTGTCCCAGCCCATGCAGCTGTGGCCTGCCAGTCTAGTTCCTGGTGCTCAAGATGGATGATGGTGCTTCCAGGATCAAAGCTCTCCCATGGTTTCCTACGATCTCGGAGCAGTCTCTCCGGATGGTGGTGCAAGACACCCTGGGGCGGGAATCCCAGCCTCCGGGCCCATTGGGGCTTCCTCCGCGCAAGGCTTCTTCCCGCCCCTGCCCCTGTTCCTCATACACACCGAGCTGCTGCTCCAAGGTGGCTGGACCCGAGTCTTCCTGAGGCTCGCAGCGGCCCGGCCATCCCGATTCCATTCTTACCCTGGTTTCTCGGTGGCTCACTCTGCCAACCTCTCTGTTCCAGCTCTGACTTTCCTGCTCAAACCAGTTAAAAGCAACCGCCATGCTTCAGCCTGGGAGCGATGCGAATTAGAACTCTAAGCTAGCTGACGTGGGTCTTTAGCGCCTGGTACACTGTCCTTCGCTATCTGCACCATCTCTTCCGCTAGACTATAGACTGAGAAGCGGGATTCATCTCTGTCGTAAGTTACCTAAGAGGCTGAAAAGGTGGGAAACGTCTTAATCATCTACAATCTGCCCAAAACCCCACACACATTATTTCTCACAAAGGTCTCATTTTACACAAGACTGAAGTTCAGAGCAGCTGGTCATCGTGCCCAAGTTCCCCAGGCAGTGAAAGAACAGAGATTGTTTGGAACAGACTCCAAGACCTGTGTGCTCTGATGACACACTGCCGTGAAGACGATGCCTTGCACAGCACCTGATGCTGTGTGTCTAGAACACAGGCGAGAAGTCAAACAGAACCCACTCAGTGAGAGAAACCGTCATCTTCCATCGGCTGAAAGTCAACTTTCCACTGTTCCCCAGGATAAAACTTTTCTCCTTCAAGCACGTCAGAACCGCCCGAAAGAGACGGTGCCCCGTTTTGTAGCTGCAGCATGCACAGAGAGAGGCAATAATCGCCAATTCACCACAACAGTCATACTTTGGTCCAAAGAAATACTCAAAAACTGACGAAGGGCTCTGGCAACATGGAGGAGGCCGAAGCAAGCGCAGTCACGTTCTTTCACAGTGAGACATGGACAAGGACGGGACACTTTGCATGGGTTTTCCTTATAACCCAACACCCTGCAGCGATGCGAGGAAACGACAGCGTCAGCAAAGCCGCAGCGCAGCAGCACGGATGGAAGCATCCCCCCTCCCCCCAGCCCACCAGTTCTGGGGCTCTCCAGCCTGCCCCTACCTTTGGGGTGTCCACACACTCCTCTTCCATAAACGCCGCTTCTGCCTGGCAGCTGGCCGCTGGAAACGAAAAGGCCTCCACGTTGGACGCTTGTGGGAGCAAGGTGGACCGCAGCAGCCGCATGTTCGGGGAGTGCTTGGTCACGGGGATCCCCACAGTGTGTGCCTGCAAGGTGGCGAGAGCAGACCGTTTGGGGATATAAATAACAACAGCTCACACTTCATAAGGACGCAGAATTCCTGGAACACCATAATTCTTCCTGGTGCAGTGAAAGGATAGGTTGTTATTGGTCAGGACCTCTGGAAAAGAGGGGGTGGAATGTATACGGCACAGGGGCGGAGGGAGGGGGCTCCGCAACCCGATGCTGAGACAGGATTCACAGCATTCCGTTCCTGCTCCAAGATATGGTGCACACATTTCACAGACAGGACGAGTCTCCATCACGTTTTCAGTTCACCCAATCGAATTAAAATTCATCTATTTTCTTAATTATAATACCCTGGAAGAACACAAGCATGGGAAAGCCATCTCGAAGAGCTCAAACTGAACCATGGATGGATATGTAGCTAACTCTATGAGACAGAGTATGGAAATAAGTGCTATCTCTCTGCCCCCTTTTGGGGGGGTGGGGTGTGTGGGGGGGTGTCCATGGCAAGGGTGTGTGTGAAGAGGAAGAAGAGGGTAAGGGAATGTCCTTGCGAGGAGACATGCAGCCTGAACACAGCCTGGGGGGGAAGTGGGAGAGATGTCTCCTGCGAGCTGGAGATGTTCCTGATGGCAATCTACGCCAGCCCCTGCTGGTGTCAGTCCATCTTCCCATCTTGTTTGTTGAGAGCTGTAACTAAACAGCATTACACATGTTCTTGAAAAAACAAAACAAAACAAAACAAAAAACTTGAAAGAGAATCCTCCTGACAGTGGACAAGAATTGATTCTGAAAATGAGACTTGGACAATCCTTTTCTCCCTATCTTCTCAAAGCAGCAGGATACTTTATTGAGAGAACAGACATCACAAACATTGGAGGGGACAGTTGTCATGTGGTCTCTCGAAGGTAAAGGAATGGTCTATTTTTTCTGCTAGAGCTACTTCAAGGGATAGAGAATGGTGAGGTTTAAATGCCAACAAATGAAAAGAAACAAAATGGAATGATTCTAGCTTCTCCTCTCTCATGCTATTTTATTCCTGGCTCCATCACTTACTAATTGTGACCTGCATCAGGTTACCTTACCACTCTGAGCCTTAGTTCCTATATAAAAAGGTGTAATTCTTACTTCACAGTGAAGTTTGGGTTGTAAAAGGAAAAGTTCCACACGCAGTAATTCCTGTTTCTAAATAATCACAGGCATTAAATATAGGAATTAGACTGCAAAATGAATGCAGTTTTCTTTTCAGATGCCACTGAATACTTCAGCTGAAACATTTCACATTGATGGGTTTTCAAAGTTGGGGGCAGTATATTAAAAATATACAATATAAGCACTCACACAATATAATTCAAATATATTCAGACTATACTTTATGTTGGGTATAGTCCCTATCAATATCCTTAGATATATAGTATACGATAAAGAATAAAAGAGCAACAACAAAATATTATGTACATGGGGGCTGGGTATGGTGGCTCGTGCCTGTAAGCTTCAGCTTATGAAGTGGCTGGTGCTAGGGATTGCGGTTCGAGTCCCACCTGGGGCCCATAGCGAGACCTAGTTCCAAAAAAAATAGCTGGGCATGGTGGCGCGCGCCTGTAATCCCAGCTACCTGGGAAGCTGAGACTGGGGATTGCTTGAGTCTGTGGTACCCCGGGCAACAAGAGCCTGCAGTTCCACCGGCAAAAATAGTGAGACCTAGTCTAAAAAAAAAAAAAAAAAAAAAAGTCATTTAATTTTTTTTAGCCATAGTATAAAGTTGAAATTTCCTTATGGAGTTTATTTGGAACATTCTTCTTACTCTCATCAGGTTTGCTGTCAAATGATAAAACTGAACTTTGGTTTCAGTTTTTTAGGGCAAAACATCAATGAAAGACACTGCTCTGGCAACAAAATGCCAATGTGGCAACTACATGCTTCTCCCCACTCCTGCCTCTCCTTAACTGTGACTGTCCACACAGCAGGCTGTGCAATGCCAGGTGAGGTGGCTTTTTCAGGCCACTTTCAGGACAGCTTTCACATCCAGCCTGGACTCTGACAGCTTACTGTGAACGTGGAAAGGACAGAGGGCGACATATTTTATTGTGAACATCACCTCACAGGAAACAGGGTGGAAGGTGTGAGGGGTCTGCTTTTTGGGATTCTTGTAGACACTGAGGGGACTGAAGAAGTCTTTTGGTTCAAGGCAGTTGTCAGCACACACATGGCATGCTCAGCGCCATGGTGCTGACGAAAGGAGACATCGCCGGAATGGACAGACAGCTGACTAACACCCCAAGGGAGCAGAAGATACCAGCTTCTCAAGAGTGGTCCCAAACAGAGATCATGTCTGACTAATTGTAACGACTTTTTAGACCATGTGCTGTTTAACTTGCATCTCTTCTCTTGACTGTACTTTCTGGAACTACTACAATGAAAATAATGTTCACTCCTATGCAAAAATCTTTGCTGTTCCAATCAGAATATACCATACTTGAGATTGTGTCTCCCACACCTACCCCCAATGTGACTGCATTTGGAGACAGGGTATTTAAAGGTAATTAAGGTTAAATGAGATCACAAGGGTGGGGCGCCAGTCAGATGAGACTGGTCTCCCCACATGAAGGGGAGAGAGAGTAGAGGAAAGGCCATGTGAGGACAAGGGGAGCAGGCAGCCGTCTGCAACCCTGAGGAGAGTCCTCACCAGAAGCCAAGCCATGGCACCTTGATTCTGGACTGGCAGCCTCCAGAACTGTGAGAAAATATACTTTTGTTACTCAAGCCATCCAGACGGTGGTACTTGGTTGTGACAGCCCCAGTTAACTAAAGTGTTTTTCCCTGTCGTTGTGAAGGGGACCCTCTAACTGGCAGTTAAAGGAGTATTGGGATGAGTGTTTCACTCTCTGCTGAAAGCAAATGGATACTTGGTATGGAGGACTGGGTTTTTTTTGTTGTTGTTGTTGAGACTAGGTCTTGCTATTTTTGCCCATGGAATGGCAAGCTCCTGTTGCCCATGGTACCACAGAAATTACAGGTGTGCGGCACCACGCCCAGCTATTTTTTTGGGAGTAGGTCACGCTGTGTTGTCCCAAGTGGGACTTGAACCACGATCCCTAGCCCCAGCCGCTTCATAGGCTGGAGCTTACAGGCACGAGCCACTGTGCCCGGTGGTATGGAGGACTGTTAAAGACTAACGGTGGCATGTTGTGTATCTTAGACTTACAGACGGATATCAATCTTAATTACTTCCCAATAAAATGGGATAAAAACAAAACTAAAAATCAAGCTCAGCAAAAAAGCTAGCGGTTAGAAAAAGTTATGACCTATTTTCTAGATAATTGTTAATGTGATGCAACACTTCCTGCATGTTATTGAAGTGAATATCAGTAATCTAAGCCTGAGACTGGAACTGCACTGTTTCCCAGGCAGTGGTAACAGGTTTTTTATCTCTGGGCTATAAATCCCTTCAGGGCAGGCGCTGTCTTCTAGGTGGCTCTGAAACCATGATGGCTGGTACGTGTCTGGCCCAGAGTAAGTGCACATCTACTGCACTGAGCTACTGGCACAGGCTAACCAGCTTTACCTTTGCAGCAGCTGATGAAATAGGTATTCTGCTATTTCCATGTTCAGTTGAAGGAACTGGAGTGCAGCGATGTTCACTTGCTGAAGCCACTCAGCTTGCTCTAGACCCAGCAGCATCGTACAGCTCAAGATCCCTGCATGGGATCGTGTTGTGCCCCCACCCCCAATTTTTTTTTTTTTTTTTTGAGACTAGATCTCGCTATTTTTGCCCGTGGGACCGCAGGCTCACGTTGCCCGGGATACCACAGACTCAAGCCATCCCCAGCCTCAGCTTCCCAGGTAGCTGGGATGACAGGCACGCGCCACCACGCCCAGCTAGAGTTTTTGGAACTAGGTCTCGCTATGTGCCCCCAGTCGGACTTGACCCGCGATCCCTGGCCCCGGCCGTGGTTTCCTAGGCTTCCGCTTTACAGGCATGCGCCACCATGCCCGGCTCCCACGCCAATTTTTTATTGTGATGTCAAGCTACAAATGGTTTGCAACTTTGTAATGAAAAAAAAAGTTTAGGTACATCAATATGCATAAGAGTAGAAAATAATCATTTTTAAAGTTCAAGACTGACTATTGGCATGTGGAATGCTGCACTTTGCACAAAGTCAGTTATTCACAGAAACAGAAGTCCTAAGAGGCCATCTAAACAAGCGACTCCTCAGCCTCCAGAGAGGTGATTCCTAACACTCATTCCAGCCTCTCTCCAGGGATCCAGATCTTCTCTTCCTTCTGAGTGACTAAGGCAGAGGCACCACATCTCTCAGCCATTGGCTCAAGAGTGGAGTCATCTCCAGCTTCCTGTGGCCCCTTCCCAAAAGTTTATTACTTTAACAAACCCTTTCACAGAGCTATTTTAAGTGCTGCACAAATACTGGTTAAATGTTATAATGATCCCATTTTACAGTGGGGGAAACTGAGGTACAGAAAGATTAACATTTTTAAGGTCACGCAGTAGGAATGTAGAACCTGAGATTTGCGCCACCACCTCTGCCTTTACATGCTCTGAGCTGCCTCTTTCAGTCAATGCTAAGTGCACAGTTCACCTCTGTCATGGTCCTTTTACTTTTTTTCCCCTTCTTCCTTCTAACATTCTAGTTTCTAACCTTTAGTACCTCTTTTGTGAACAATTCTAATGAGCTCTTAACTGCTCTCCCCAAATTTCTTCTATTCCCTATCAATCTGTTACTCCCAGCACCACCAGATTAATTAGCTTACCGGTGGCTCTTAGGTCCCTTTTCAGCTTCACAGCCTGCAGCAGTTCCTCATTAGTTCCTGACTTGGAAGTAGACTCTTTACCTTGGCGGTTCACAGCCCTTCACCACATGCCTTCGACTTGCCACTCCAATGTTTTCATTTCCCTGTCCTTCAATTCAAGTGGATTCCTTTTCACAGGCCCCCACATGCTCACTCAGGTGCTTCTGCTCAAGCTGCCTCTTCTGCCTACCAACATGGCCTGCGACTCCTGCCTCTCCGTCACCAAGGCTTTCACGCCTGTGATGATCTTTCTAAAGACCTCCCTCTCAGGATGTTCCCATGCAGAAGTATCTTTGCTGCCCTTAGTTCTCCGACAGCATTTATCTTCCTCTTCTTTGACAAACGGTCATTTACGATGTTATCTTATTTTTCTCCCATACTGCTGTGTCTTGGGGGGCAGTCACTGTGTTTTCTGTTTCCTACCTCCTAGAGTGCTGAATAATGGGGCCTGTACCTGGTGAATCTGCCATAGCAACTTGTTAAGTGAAATTCAATGCACAGGCTAGCTCCATTGATTCCCATGAGAATTCACACATGAGGATACAAAAATGAAACAGCTCTTCAAAAAAATGATTTGAAGTAAAGTTAATCCTTAAAACAGGAAGGTCTAAAGCATCTGAGAATCTACCAAATGACAGAGGCAGAAACTTTACAGGGAAACAGCGAGTCTAGGATGAAATCCTAACCCTTTGTACTGCAAGATGAAAAATGTGTCAAACATGTGAAAAGGCGCATGCAGGATGAGACTATTGGCTAATGGGGCGTTACCTTGGCAACTGTTTGTTCAGCCACGGTGCTCGGCCGGCGCTGGCGGGCGTCAAGTCTCTGCTCCACGGGAAAGCTGCTCCTGTGTGATTTCAGGCGCTCCACCAACAAGAAATAAATGGCAGCAAAGTGGTTATAGCTCTTGTTCTCCAAAGACTGAAAGAGAGAACAAGTGCTGAAGGCAGAGGACCATAAAAACCAATCCAAACATCTACACCTTTCTAAAAGAAGAAGGAAGAAGTCATGCGCTCTGAAACACAGAAAAACAAAGGACGTGTGTGCCTAAAGTGAATTCCGGATGGAAGGCAGACACGGAGAGTTTCCAGCACCAACTACACAAACTGCGATACCTTTAAATGACCTGACCCTTCGCCTGAACAGGATCCAGTCATGTCTCTGCACCCAGAGAAAATGGCATTGCTGTCTTACGGAGATGGCCCCCAGTGGGGCCACACAGTCCCACCTCAGGGCTGTAACTGTGGTGGAAGGTCGCTGAGCGACCTCAACCCAGAGGCTCTGATTCCATAGCTTCAACACAAGCCCAAACCATTGAAAAGGCTGAATGAATGATTAGTCACTGGGGAACTTTCTGGTGATTATTTTGGGCTGGAGAATGGCATTTGGATGCTAGATGGAGAGACACTGTGTCTCCATGCTTAGGTAATTTTTTCCTCTTGTTTTTGCAGTCCCACCCTCTTGAATCTTTGAAAATAAAGTTGCTTCCCAACTTTTCGCATTCCTCATTGGCCAGCTTTCTCAGGAAACTCAGGGAGCAGGGAAGTAACTGCTCCTCAGGCTTCTCGTCCCACCTGACGTCTGCATATGTCCTGTCGGGGAGTGTCCTTGGCAAGAGGCACAGGCCCAGCGTTCTGTGCACGTAGTTGCCGTGCTGGGTCCACCTCAGGGCCGAGGACAGATGCATATCCCCGAGCCACATGGAGCAAAGCAGGAAGGCCAGTTTGGTTTCACTTATGGTGACAATGAAGGAAGAGGCAGCACAAGTTTCACGTTTTGACAGCTAACAAAGAGGCATTTTTATCCTTTCTTGTTATGCTTCCTCCTTAACAGCACTGTTTGTTTTTACTGCATGGAGGTATTAAAAATATGTATCTGCTCTGCACATGCTAACTATTAAAGGGAGGGAAAGAAGCCAAGAGGAATTTCCCAAGTTCATGACCTTCTCAGACCCATAATACTCTCTGACCCATAATACTTCCAAATCAGGAATCCACCTGTTTTTGCCTTCTCAGTTTCTCCAGTTCACCAGATAAATCCCCCTGGCTTTCCTAAACCTGACGCCTCTGTTCCTGTTTCCTGTTCAGCCTCAGCCTTGTCCTGTGTGCACATTTATGTTCCATAAAATTAGTTTATGACCCACCATAAAACTTTATGCTTCGTCTTGGAAGCAACTTTCTACTCTGCAGTGGTGAAGCTTTCATCTTTGCTTTTCTCAAACTGACATAGGCCCTTTCTCTTGAGTGTTTCAGCAGGCGGGGCAAAGGGAGGAATGTATATATCCAATCAAAGCAAACATAGTTAGAGTGTGATCTCATCTTCAGGGAAAGGTGAACAGTGTGCTTAGGTAGGGGGGAGGCCTGTGCCCCTAAACCAGGATAACATGGTGCGGGCGTGAAATTTCAAGTTATAAAGAAAACAGGCTCCTAAAATTCCTTTAATCAAACCTCTCACCACTTTACCTCAATGGTTTTCTGTTGATCTATTCCAAGGCTGTGCATCAGTCGCAGGACCTGTTCATTAAACTCCCCAATGGAGGGCTCATTTTCCTGTCCTTGTGGATAAAGAACAGGCCTTTGTACAGGAACTTCCACTAGCATCCACTTATGTTCCTTGATTTGAGCTATGGTTAGCCTTTTGGACGGGTCTAGAACCAACATCCTTCGAATGAGGTGTTCACAATCTGTACAAAACACAATTATTACGAAGGTCACACAAATCACCTTGCACACGTCAGTCTATTTCTTTACTCAGCACAGCATTAACCTCCTCCCCATGTCTGCTGGAAAGCCAAGGTCAAATGAGGAAATGAAAACATAAAGCCTACTTACATTTGTCGAGTTCACACGGTGAATGTTGACACATAAAATTAACCATTACAAAGAATAAATACTGGAGAAAAATAGGAAGGTCTACTCTGTGCTAAGCGAACCTTTCTACAGAATTACTCAACTGAAACATCTAGATACAGACTTAGCTTTCCACTAAAGGAAAAGCAAGCTTATTCCCAGAACAAGCAAAAAGTAAACTGATCCTCAGTCACTTCCAAAGCTGAAACACTAGTCTGTGTGTGTGAGGCCAAGAGCTCTTCGGTGGACTGTGGCTTTTCCCCACATGAGAGCACCTGAGAAGCATGTATGCGAACAGCACTTCATGACATGAAGAAGGCTGCACTGCTGCAGCCTTGGGCACCAGCATGTTCTCTGAGCTGACACGGGGCTCTGTGACACCCCCACATATGCTAACCGGGCGCTCCTTGCTCTGTGCTTTGTACAGCTTAATTTAATTAGTCCTCACCATGGGCCTAATCTGAACTACTGTTATTTCCATTTTACAGACTGAGAAAACTGAAGCACAGAAAGGAGACGGAACTTGCCAAAGTAAGACCGCCAGCAAGTGGTAGGCTGAGGATTAAAGCCAGGCAATTTGGCTCCAAACTCGATGCTCTCAGCTACTAGCACATTAGCTGAACTGTCACTGGACATCAAAGAGATAGCAGTGATAACCAAAAACTAAGCTCATGTGTGCAGTGAACTATGGGACATTCAATGGAACAACAGCCAACACAAGCCTGGTGGAGATTATATTTCATCTCAAATCAACAGCTTTGCCAGTTGGTTTTTAATTAAGAATTTTAATTTTGCAACTTCTTGCCAAAGGATATGGGAAAATCCACTTCATCCTTACAGTAAAATGGTTGTGATTCTGTATCTTCACAGCACTTCCCTCAGTCTAAAATAAACCTGCGGCATATATATATAGTCCAAGAGTAAATGGGAGGACTTGTTGTTCTTAATGTGAGAAACTTTCTGTTTTCAGTTACCAGTAGGAAGACTGGAACTTTTCTTACCTACATGGAGGGGGCTGCTTATTTCTATAGCTTTTCAAATGACTCAGACGATTTATCTGGCAAACTCATAGAACTAGGGAAGCTTCTGCCTAGGCATTTCATTTGGAGCAAGAAATCTGCAAAGCACAATGAGTGAGGTTGTTACCTTCTGACATGAAGTACGGAATCCGGAATCTTCCTTCTAAAACCCTCTGCCTCAGAATCGGAAGAGTTGGTCCGTCAAAAGGCAGAGCTCCACAGACCAGGACGTACAGCACAACCCCCATGCTCTAGGGAAGAGAAGGCCGCAGTCACTCTCCTCCCGAGAACTCCAAATACCGTTTCCCAAACACCCGTAGGCCCTAACACACTATGAAGGGCTCCTGCTTGCATGTGCCATTTTCTCAGAATTTGAAAAAAGATCTGAAAATCTGACAGCTACAATAAAATATCCGAGAGCATCAAGAGATCTGAAGGTATTCTTTTTGATTCCTACGTAACTTTAAGTTATTGCTGATACTGGAAGGATAACATCTGTCCCTGGAATCCAATTCAAGACACTCTGCTTAGTTACAGTTCAGTAGACTGGGCAAGGGGGAACTGCTGCCTATTTGTGAGGTAACAAGAGTCTCCAAGAGGGGCCAGGAGACCAAGTATTATCACGACAGAGGCATGAAATGCAGCAAAGCAAAGAAATACCCAGATGTCCAGCTGTGGTCCTTCATACTGTTGCCCTTCAAAGACTTCGGGGGCTGCATACGGGGGGCTGCCACACCACGTCGCCAGGAGTTCACCACTTTTAAAGAAATTTCCAAAACCGAAATCTATGGGGATGGAAATAAATGTTACTTTCCTCTCTGTCCTCAAACTAGACAGAGTTCCTTCGAACAGATTTTAGAAGATGCCATATTAACAATATCACTACTGTTCACTCTGTGATTAATCTGTTTGGTGAAGTTTCATGTGCACTTAGCATAATGATTAGCAAATATTAAGTATTCCAAGGAATATCTGCTGAATGGATGCATAAATGAATCAAGTTTTCTTCTCAAAGAATGAGTGAGGAATTGGAAAAAGACTTCAAAAATCATGTCTTTTAAAAGCTAAGAGAAAACTCCCATGGTCTAGACAACCAGACTGAATTTGATAATTTTAAAACTGCAGTGACTCCATGATGAAGAGCACTTTATCTTATGTGGTCTGTGAAGAAAGACAGAAATGCGTAGTACTCCAGAGTGTCTACCTAAACACAAGTGAGAGGCTGGCTGCTCTTAGAGCCGTCACCCCTGCCTGGGCCGCGAGACACACATAACCTTTAAGCACTGGGCAGGTTCCTAAGCAACAACTCTCAGTGCTGGCCTGCACCCTCATTTAGGCAAAGACCACCTGAACAGCTCATTACTCTGTGATGACTGAAGAATCACCGGCCACCTCACCTGTACCATGGAGTTTCTCATTTATGGAAGGTGGTGGCTTTTTACTTCCGGTTACTGGCCTTCCTCTGATGGTATTAGTCATGTTAGATCTACAGCTTTCATATACAGCATGCACCCCAGACACATTGTCCTAGGATGTCTTTAATATGCATGAAAATTGGGAGCTCTGGTTCAAATGCAAGCTTGTGCCTTTGCTAAGCTTTCAGTTTTTGTTTTTCCCGAAGAAACAAATTCCAGGAACTGGCTCTGCACAGACATGAGACTGATAGGGAAAGGGGACTTAGCGGTCACCCATGCCCAGCTACTGGCCAACCACTCGTACGTCAGTCCTTGGGAGCCTTAGTCTCTCCAGCCTCTCAGCAGCAGGCTGACTTGGGGCTCTGCTGAGTTAACACTGCTTTGCTCATATGCTGAGATTACTCATTCATCTGTACCTGAGGTGGAATGTTCTCTCAGCCAGTTACTGTAAAAATTGGTGGCAAGCTAGTGTGACACTAGCAGCCAGAGCCCCCAGCACACAGCTTCATGGCGGCAGAATCAGTGGATTTGAGGAGCGGATTTCCACTCCTGCCATTTACTCGTTTCAAGTTCCCCTGGGTAAACTACTTGACTTTCCTGAAACTAGCTCTTGTATTTTAAAAATGTGGGTGGGGACAATCTACGTATCCAGACAGGCCCCTGTGAGGATTAAATAAAATTAAAAATGTAAAGTGCCTGGGGCACAACAGATGTGAACCTTTCAGTCCCTTCTTTGTGAAGCTGTCATTTACCAACTATTGCCTTTCAGAGAAAGTGGTCCTGAGAGAATGTACTGGAAAACAGGAAAAGTGTGGTGGGAGCTGAAGGCCCAGAAGAGGAAAGAAGATGCCTCAGGCCCTCATTGAACCCACTGGCACAGCACTGCATTCTGTGAGACACCTGGAGTCAGAGGTAGGTGACAGCTCTCCCCTCAGATTTGACGGCAGTTCAGTCCTGCAGCCAGCTTTCCAAAGTCACTGCGAGAGGTCTCAGCCCCGTGACTCTGCTCCATGGCTACCCACTCACACCACATATATCCATATGGATATGTTTCTAACGTTCTAGAAAAAACATAGTCTCAGTTTCTCAAGTGAGTCAAGGACTAAATGTTCACATAACACGCAGAGAGGGCAATGTTAATTTCACTCAAATAGAAAGCGCAAGTAGTACTGGAATGTGTGTTTGGAGATCCTGAAATAGGTACAATAATTGCTATACTTTAACCCATAATCACAGGATGAGTTTTAGCACAACTTGAGGAAACTCTCCAAATAGCATTGTAAAATCCGAATGTCTCCAAGAGCCATTAGAGAGCTCCTTCATTGCCAGCCGCCCCAGAGTCAAGGAAGGACTCACAGCGGTGACTGGGGTAGGGGCTGGCAGGGAGGCGGCCTGGTCTCTTTCTGCCTGAGGCTCACTACCTGGCAGGCTCACAGGTAAGAAGAGAGCAAGAGCCAGGCAAGCGGCAGCAGGTCTTTGGCAACCCAGTCTAGCCATGGCTGTACGCATCTAGACCAAAGAGAGCTTCCTGCTGACGTTACGAAGGTGGTGCTAAGCAGACACTGACTTCTACTTCCTGTAAGTAAAAAATTAGGAGCTTGAGCTGAAGGAACATTACAAGAAACGCTGAGGAACAATCAAATCCACAAGAGCTAGTACAGTAGATACACAGGTCTTTCTATAACCTTCTTAGGTCATGAAGTATTGTGCCATAACCATCGAGACATATGGGTTAAGGAAGACTTTGGCGTCAAGCCGCACAAATTCTGGGTTTCCCACTTAGCTGCGTGACCTTGGGTCACTTACTTAACTTCTCTGAGCCTTGGTTTCCTCATTGGCAAAACTGGGATAATAGCTATAGTCATAGTTATTGTGAGTACCTTATACTAACAATAAGTAACTACAGATGTAGATACAAAGTTCTGCATATGTAGAATATATTAAAGTAGATAATAATACATAATACTTTACACATGCTACTGAAACCTACTCAGTGCTCAATAAATAGTAGCTATTGAATAAATTACTCAAGAGAATAGAAAGAGAAGAGCAATTTTTCTTGTTTTACTTTGTACTTATGTCTTCCTCATCACACTAAATTCCTTGAACGGGGGTAGTGGGGACTGGTCCATGTTTGCATGCCAGCACTTAGCATGTAGCATGCTGCCTGTAGACACTGGCTGTTAATAAAGGTTTGAGGAATGAATAAAGATTTGTTAATAAAGGTTTGCTGAATGACTATGTTGTCATCTCTCTTAGATGTATGTACCCTGTGCCAGAAGCTGACCAATGCTCTCTGAAAATGGTTTCTTCTTAATAATCCCACACAGTGTCTTATCTTAGGAGAAAGTGAGGGCAAGGTAAGTACCTTGCTAGAGGATGTTGTACAGGGTTGCAGAACTGAAACAGAAACCAAGTCTGTGTAGAGCCAGCACAGTTCACCACTGCCTTTATGTCCTTCCTTGGCACAGGGCTATGTAATTATTTTTCAGCAAGTTAATAATTTGTCAGGTTTAAGAAGCTTAAATTTAAAAATAAATCTATTTCTTCATGGGAATCTGGATAGTCTGCTTCATTGACAACCTGCAGCTTTCTGCCTAAAGCATATAGTGAAACGAAGGGTGAGCAAGAGAGACGAGATGGAATATGGAAGTGGATACAGAAATAGCAGAGTTAAGACTTAATTTGGGTCTTGCCATCTATTCAAATGGAATGGATTAATGTTTCATCATGCCAGCCAAATCCATTCATCCTTCATGAAACTGCTCAGTGCATACATGTTTCAACCACTGTGCAGACACTGATGAGAGTCTCACAACAAGAGAATAATGAAAAAGTCCACTTTGTCATCTGATTTTTGGAAAGGATTATGAAAAGAACCCCTGCAGTGGTCTTCTCTTCCATGCTAGACTCAGCTCCCTCCTGGCCTTGTGATAAAGGAAGCATCCTTCAAGGCTACTCTATCTTTAGAGTCTCCTCTAAAGATCCAAGATATGGCCAGGCACGTGGCTTGTGCCTGTAAGCTTCAGCCTATGAAGCGGCCGGGCTAGGGATCGCGGTTCGAGTCCCACCTGGGGCCCGCAGCGAGACATAGTTCCAAAAAAATAGCTGGGCATGGTGGCATACGCCTGTCATCCCAGCTACCTGGGAAGCTGAGGCTGGGGATTGCTTGAGTCTGTGGTACCCCGGGCAACGAGAGCCTACGGTTCCACGGGCAAAAATAGCGAGGCCTAGTCTCAAAAAATAAAAATAAAAAAAAAAAATAATAATAATAAAAAAGATCCAAGATATGAGTTACTGCCTACACTGATGACTGTTTGCACCTTGGACAATTTCCTTCCTGTTCCTCTGTGAAAACTTATGTAAGGTTGGATTCACTTTGACATTACTTAATTTTGAAACAATTTCAGATTTCCAGAGAGTTGCAACAAGAAAGAATTCCCTAAGCCCTTCACCTAGCTCCCCCTAATGTTAGCGTTTTTACATAACTGAATTACCATAATAACCAAAACTAAATAACACTGATTCGCTACTATTAACTAAAGCATGAATTTCAATTAGGTTTTCACCAGTTTTTTCACTCCTGTCCCTTTTCTACAATGTTGTAGTTCCAGGGACTTTTCTTATCTTTTGTAACCAGAAAGAGTCTAAGTCAGGTGTTCTGTAGACTGCCCCCAGTCTGGGTGTGACTGCATCTCAGATTAGATTGAGATCATGCCTTCTGGGGAAGAACTGCACTGAGGTAAATCTCTTTGCTCCAGGCAGGGAGCAGCAAGGCCAGTAATGTCTGCTTGTGTGTCATGTCTAACCTTGAAGCCTACCCTGATCTCTTGATTAGGGTGGTGTCTGCTGGGTTTCCCCATTACAACCTACTACTTTCCCCTTTGTGGCCAATGAATATTTTAGAGAAGGTACACCGGGGCTGTGCATACTCTGTTTCTCTCTAAACTTTCACCCCTAGCTGCTTCACTGGTAGATCATGGCTGCAGTAAAGATTACTGTTGTGTTCTCAGAGTAAGTTCTCATTTCCCTCATTCCTCTATACTTAAAAATTACAATTCTTCTTTAAGGAAGCGTTGTTCCTTCTTCCTCATCTTATTTATTCATGAAATCATTTATTCATTATTTACAAGGATTGTCCTATTATGTTCCGTTTGGCAGGTGCGTTCATCTCATTCTTTGGGCTATTGGTCTCTGTTATTTATTTCAATAGCAAAATGATTCCAGCTATGGTCATAAGGAGCTAGTTCAAATTGGCACCTGTGTCCTTTCAACTTGCCCTCACCTTCTTCCAGGAGTTCAATTTATTTTAAACACTCCCTAATCTTAGGCACCAGATGAGTGTCAGGCTCACCATTTCTCTTCCCTGCCTCAGACCTGGAATCAGCTGTTGCTCAAGGAGCCCTGGTTCACTCTATAGAGGAAGCGGTTTTCGAAACCAAGATCAGGACCTGCATAGCTCACCGTAACTGGGATATCCCTGCTTCCAGGCCCTGTCAGCAGACAGAACCAGGAAACCTATGTTTGATCACAAACCTATGTATGTTGCATTGAAAAAACCTTCAAACAAGCAAGGAGTTCAGGCTGGTGCCTCTCCCTCAATCTAGGGTTCAGTCTGGCAGTATCTATCTTGTTACTATTTTTATTCACACATGATTGACTGAACAACTCTTGACAAAATTTTGAAAGTAGAAAGAAGTTTCATTCTTCTGCAGTAATCTGTCATTTGTGTGGGAGTAATTGTTTCAATTCTCCCTCAGAACACATCTTGAATGTGTCAGCTCAATCATGATTTTTAACATTTCTTTAAGTGGTAGGGGAAAAGACAAGTTTTTTCTCAAAGAACCTCTCAGCTTCTCAATTTTAAGAAAGTTCAATATAAAATCATAAAAAGTTTTAGAAATAAAATGACAACGAGTCCTGCAACATGGTCTATGAATTATTATAAAATGTGAAAAACATTTACGCCATGCCCACTTTGGGTGAGGGCCACACACACTAGTGGTTTTATACACATCAATCCATTTAATCCTGATGACGGCCCGGGAGGTCTGACTGTTCTTACCTTCCAAAGGTAGAAAATTTAAGCTAAAGTGCCTAACGGACTACCCACCTACAGCAGTAAATGCTCCGCCAATCTTTAAATCCTTTAAACTCTATGCCAAGAGTCCTTTTTCACTAAGTCACAGATATTTCACCACCACCACTAGTCGGAGAAGTTCAATCCCACTTAATATTGGAAGTGAGACTGTCATAAGCCATGAAAAATCCCCATTAAATAAATATGGGAAAATTATCTAATTTCTCCCTCTGCCAGGAGAAGGTGACTAGTAAGGGCTTTCTCTTCTTTACCATACTGGATGCTGTTCTTAGCATCCTTACTAAGCAAATGGGCAAAGTGAAGATGTCTACAAACTGTCAGAAATTCACACCAACGTTCACTTTAGGAATCTAAATGACAGAGAGAGTAGACACATCCTGTCCTGCTCACATTGCGGATCTCCTATTTGCTCCTCCTCCCCATTTCTGGCGCAGAGCTCCCCAAACTCCTGAGACTTCCTAAGCAAGGAGAGCCACAAAGGTGTCTTGTTTCGTGAAGGAGGGACTTTTGGAAAGCACCTAAAGATAGGGGCCAGCTGTCTGTGGAACCAGCCATGTGATTAGAGGGGTTAGCCCCACTTCCTGATCTGGGGAGGGTTCAAGGAGAAAGGAGACAGGGAGAGGAGCTGGATATGAATCAATCATCAACGATCAATTACAGCATCAATTGTGTTTCTATCATGATGCCTCTGTAAGAGCCCCAAGGTGGAGGCCAGGAGAGCTGGTTGGTGACTGGAGATCTGGGGAGAGGCAAGCCTAGGAGAGCAGGGAGCTTTGAGCCCCTCCACATATCCTGCCCTCTATATCTCTTCCATCTGATTGTTCCTGAATTGTATTCTTTTAATACAAATCAAAAATCTAAGTAAAATGTTTCTCTTAGATGTGAGTCACTCTAGCAAACTAATTGAACTGGAGAAGATGGGTGCAACCTCTTGTTTGTTAAGCACAGATCACAACTCAGCTTGAGATGGCTCCTGAAGTGTGATGAACTGAGCAGTCTTGAAGCACTGGACTCTTAACCCAGGGGTCCAAATGCTACTTCAGGTGGACAATGTCAGCAATGAATGAAACTAGAAGATGATTCCTGGCACCTGGAAAACAGCTATCTGTATATGTGGGGAACCCCTCAGCCACACTGCAAGCTGGGACCAGGCGCATGAAGATGACACACACTCACACCCCTATACCACAAAGCAGACATATTCAGAGGACATATTCATTTATTCTAATGGTGGCTGAGACTTCCTGGTGCATATATTCTCTCACCTGGTTTCTATATGGCCTAAAATGTCTATAGGAGAGAGGCAGGGTGTTGGGGGTAGGCGTTTATAACAGAACAGATCGATTACTGCTTCCTAAATCACCTAGAAATCAATTCAGTCTAAAAAGCTGACAGCACTCACTACCTCTTATCCTATCCAGCTAGCCAGTAACGGACCATAGTGGATATCTTTGAAAACAGGACCTTCCTAAAATCAACTATTACTACTGTCATCACTAAATCACATAAATTAGCAGCACCCAACACCACTAGCAAAAGGTCCATACTTGGATAGGGCCTTGTAGAGAGTGAATAAGCTGACCCTGACCACCAAGTATATGACTGTAAAATGACCATAGCTATGAACTACCCTTACAATTTTTATTTAAATGACAAAAGCCTAAATAGGAAAAGTTATTAGGTAAAAGTAAACTAAGTCACTTTTAAAGACAAAAGCAAAAGAAACATTGAAAACTGGTCTTTAAAGTGTATTTTAGAAGTAAATGATTTCTAGGAATTAACACAACTGAGGCAATTTGAAATCTCCAGCAATGTGCTACCATGTCTAATTTATAATTAAAAAAAAAAATCCTCCTACAGAGTAGCAGATGGCTTTGGGGTTAAATTTATCCTTGTTTCTAAAATTACCAGAATTCAGATACCCAGGGGCCATGAAGAGTTACCCATCTTCTGTAATTATTCTAATAGGGGTGAAAGAGACAATGATGAGCAAATGCCGCTGCGAATGAAAGAAGGAGCAGGCTGGAGAGGAAGCTGACCCGGTGCACAAACCGAATGGCAGTGAGTCACCACTGACGTCAGTGCATACTCTGCTGCCCACGAGCAAAAGGCCAGCTGCCAAGCTACCTTCCTACCCAAGGCCACGTCCTCCTCCCTACATGTCAAAGGGCACGAGAACGACCATCAGGACTGAGAATAAATGTGATTTCACTGACCAGAATAAAACATCCATTTGTCCAAAGACAGAGTTCATTGAGCTAAGAAGCAAACACATAGGCTTCTTTTGTCCAGAATGGGGGGTGGGGGAGGAGAGGGGGTGGTCAACAGGGTAAAACCAAACCTAACCGTGGGACCTTCCTCCTGTCTCAGGTGCAAAGTGCTGCGAGTGTGAAACAGACTTTGAAGGGTAAAGACAGGGTCTCCTGCTGGCTGGTGCAAAGCTCTCTTTATACTGACATGAGAGTAGTGGCAGGCTGCTAACCAGTGAAGTCCTTCAATCAGGGTTTCTACAACCTGATTGTCTCAGCCTCTTCTCTCTCTCTTTTTTTTTTTTTAAATTTTATTCCAGGGTAAAAGACTGTGATTTTAGATAGAGATCCTACCTCAAGCTCTCCCAATCAGATGGTAGGTTGTTAGAAGCAATGAAGAGGGAATGGGCATGCAGAGATGATGGGTGAACTCAGATGGGAAGCATGCTTTGAGGGCCAGAGGAGGGACTTACGGTCACAAGCAGGGTGATCGGGCTACTTACACATGACTAAGTACATGTAAGGCTCTCTGCACCAAGCAGAGAAACTATGAAATACAAACGATAAACTTTCCTAGCTCCCCTGAGATTTATATTGCTAAGGCAAAAAAAGAAAAAGGAGGGGGTTTCTGTGACTAGCAAAATAAGTGTAAATTAAAAACTGTAAGGAAATTAAAATGGTAAGGATTTGTGTTCACATTAAATCCAATTATATATTGAAGATAAATAATAGCTACCTTTTACGGAGTGAACACTACAAAATAACCTGGAGTCAGGAACTTTAATGAACAATGATTTAACACACACTTAAGTGGCGCGAACTATGTACTGAGCCCTGCTCTAAGGACTTTGCAAATATCAACCCCTACAGCAACCGCTGAGTGGGGAGCATCTCTCATCCCCTCTCCAGGGTAGAAAGCTGAAGACAGAGGCGCCAGGCAACATCTGCGAGGTCACGCAGCTGGCAAGGGGCAGGGCCAGGACGCAAGCCCAGGTCCAGGGCCCCACAACCCACACTCAGACCTGTTATGCTCCCCACCACTGCATCATCCCTCATCAGGCCACATTCCTAAGAAGAGATTAAACTCTGCTCAAAGGGAGGGTAAAGGATGGGCCCAAGATTACCCAACTACTAAGTAGGCAGAATTTACTCAGCAAATCAAGCTGTCTGATAGTAAACTCCACACTCTGGAAGTCTTGCTTGAATGACAGGATGGTCTGGAAAGTCTCCTCCATGTTAAAGTTCATGTATTTTAACCCTAACCCTAAGGATGTATGATCAACATTTCAGATTAGGAAAACAGAATAAAAATAAATAAATGTCCGTCATCTCATTATTCTCAATTTAAAACCTCAATGGTTAGCCAACGAGCTGGGAGGAAACAGCCCTGCAGCTACTAAAAGGAAAGTGCTATTGCTGTATATCCTGCCCTCTTTCTCTGACTGTTCTGATCACACAGGCCAAGAGTCACGCAGGTGTGTGAGTCCGTGGCACGTCCAAGTCTGAAGTCATCACCCATTCGGGGACAGTAAATTAGAATCTGATCTCCAAGGCATGTGCCTGTCTTTATTAAAATAAACCATGTCTGACACTTCTACTAAATTTTCCATCTGATAAACAGAGACAAATATTTCAACTTAAACCTAGTTTTGGTGTGTGCGTCTCTTCAAAGTCAACATATAGATGGAGAAAGCAGTTCACTTATTCTGCCTATTAGCAAGTTAATAGCTCTTTGTAGGTAGTGTTAACAAAGCAAGTATAATTTGAGGGATAATTCTGTGTTTGATTCTGTGTTTGCCATGTTTCATGAGACCCTGTTTTTCCTAAACGTGTTAGGTATTTTTTAACATTCAAGAAAAACTCCAGAGATCGTAGATAATGCTTTTCAAGGGAAGCAGGGTCATAAAAACAGTTCTAAAATCTGCGGATATAGCCTGGAGAGATTCTTGACCGTGCTGGAGCACAGCTGAACTTTTGAAGCCAGTAGAAGCCCTGATTCTGGCTCTGTCCACCTGCCCACGCGCTGTTCTTGCTGTTCCTCATGGATGCTTGCTATGATCTGCTGACCCCGGCCTGCAGTCTCGTCACACACTGGGTGCTCTCTCGGGCCTGTCTGCCTCGGCTTACGCTCACCTGCCTGCTCAGCAGCCACCCCTACCATACCCTTCAACACACAACTCTCCCCCTCCTACTCGCTTTCTGCTTCCTCAGCCTTGCTGTCTCCATAAATGCCTTTTTCTTAACCCAGTCTTAGCTAGGAATTTCCCAGATTCTTCCAGGTAGGGTGAGTCTTTCTTCTCACCTCATAGCCTTTACAACTAATCTCTGTCTTATACATACTTAAAGGCCTGGTTTTGATTAAATTTTCTGAGAGCTGAGCTGAGGTTTTTTTTTTTTTTTTTTTTTTTTGCATCTCTGTTATTATCTTTAAATACTTGAACCCCCAGGAGTTGGCCTAGGAGCAAGTAGATACTTATCAAACATTCACTATAAAACCTGTGGTTTTACATGTGGGCAAGAATGTGGTAAGAAAGCATTTAATTGCTTAGTGATTGTGTATGTGTGCGCACGTGTGCACATGTGCATGCATGTATGCTGGTGAGGACTGGAATCTAGCATGCTAAATGTCTAGGTACAGAACGAAGAACTGCAGTGAGGCCCCTTGAGGGCTAACTGACAGGCAGTGCTGGGAAACTACCTGGGCCTAGTAGTAGCAGCAGCAGCAGCACAGACACTGTGGTCAACGAGACCTGGCCTTGAATTCCAGGCCTGCAGCTTATTATCTCAGTCACCTCGTAAGTTATTTGATCTCTCTGCTTCAGCATCTTCATCTAAAATCTGAGGAAGTTCAGTAGCATCTAGGGTTGCTGTGAACTGATACAAGCATTTAGCGGAGTACCACGAAATCAAATCGGGAAGTTCAGATAGTTGGAAACAAAAATAAAGACAGAAACAACTAGATGTTACATCACGACACTAGAAATACTGGGTTTAGCTATGTGTGCCTGGAATTATAGTAGGTGTATTAGAGTTAGGCAAAGCTTGGTGTAAGTTTTAAAAGACTCTTCTTTATGTTGTTTACAAGCTTCTTTGGGGTTCTGCTCTGACACTGGCTCTTGAGGCAGTAGTGGGGTACTGTGTAGTTCCCACAGTCTAAATCACACCTCCAACTTTTCTCTGCTTATACCTCTGCTGCAGCTTAGACTGCTGGCAAGGGTGTAGGCAGGGCAAGTTCCACACCACTGGCGCCACGGGGTTGCAGGGTCTCAGGCTGGGGGATCTGACCTCCTCCCTTATTTGGGGGGGGATGGAGGCTAGGCAGAATCCTGGGGGTCTGGAGCTGGGAGAGGGGATTTATAGGCCCTGCCTTCTAGGCCTGGCCGTGATCCAAGCTGGGCTGGGAGCAGGGGCTGAGGCTACCTCTCAAGGCCTGGCCCTCTGGGGAGCCTCCAGTAGGGAATAGGGTAAATCCTGCACCACAGGGCTCTCTGGATCTCAAGGTCTAGGGATCTCTGGGCTGGCGACCCTGGCCTCCACTCTTTCAATGTCTAGGTGGGGGCGGGGCACCCAAGGCTCCTGAAGTAGGAGAGGGGATTAGTAGGCTCCACCTTCCGGCTGGCCCAGTAAGCCTTGTAGGCTGGAGGTGGGAGCTGAGGTCATTTCAAACTCCACAGGCCCTTGGAGAAGAGTTTCAGTGCACCCCTGTGATGGCATAGGCCACTGGTGGGGCAAGGGTGAGTCCTATGCCACCAGGATCTCAGAGTCTCAGGGACTCTAGGTCCAAGGATCTCAGGCTAAGGAAGCCAGCCTCCGCCTCCATGTGGGTAGGGGATGGGGGCTGAGCACCTCTGGCAGGCTTGGGGAGGGGGGGAGGTTCCTCTCCTGGTCTACTCCCACCCCAATCACGCCTGCATGAGGACTGAAAAATTCAGTCTATCTGCTGTAGATATAGTGCAGAGGAAAGGAAGTAATAACAGTCCTGGATACACTCACCACCTGGGGGGGACAAGGAGCTTGTCAGGAACCACTGAGTAACAAGGATAAACCAGTGACTGAGGTGACCTGTCACAGATTTCTACCTGCACTGTCTCTGGCACTGGGGAATCAAACCTTGGGCCCACAGTAATGTGCAACGTGAAAGAGGCTCCCTCCTTTACCAATCAATGGGGGAAGAAAGCCACCATGATTGGCTGTGGCCCCAAGGCAGAACTGCTAACAGGAGAGAGGAGCCGGACCAACCACCTGGTAAAGTCTGCCCCAGCAGGGAACGCCTCCACTGCCAGTGGCTGGGAGTTGCATTCCCAAACCCAGATATCAGAACGGTATGACAAAGAACCAGCAACATGTGACAGACACCAGAAAGGGTCCTGGAGAAGAGCACCACATCTGCCCTATAAGTTCCCAATGTGATTGGCCTGACTATCTGCCTCAGCTACTCCTACTGAGCAGCCTCATCTGTTGCTGTCCAGGAGCGCAAGTCCACACCCAGGGAAAATGGACGTAGTTCTAGAAAAAGAAAAGACTGGTGGGCCAAACATGGACCAACAGCTTGCCGTGAGAGGAGTTGGACTGACCAGAGGGGGGGAGGGGGGAAGGAGGGTGAGGTGGGGAACTAGGGGTACAATACAACCATACAAACATGATCAATATTGTATGATAATTACAAAATAAAAAATAAAACAAAAATAACCAAAAAAGAAAACAAACAAACAAAAAAAAACCACCACCCTTTTCTCTGCTTAAATAGACTCCCAGAACCCCTCTGAGGGTTTGCTTTGTTTTGATGTTAAAGGAATGGAAAGGTGATACAGGAACCGCCCTTCTTTCTACAAGATTTCAAAAATCAAGGGCCTTCTCTAAGGGGACAACTGATGTTTCCAAGAAATAAACAAAATATGCCACTGAAGTACACTGGAAAGTTGGCCAACAGGAACACTATCAGTGAGACCAAATGGAAGAAGGGTCACGAGAGGAATGAAGGGGAAAACCGCACAAGTAAGGATAGAAAGTGTGGAAACAAATACTGTGGATAATATTTTCAAAACAATGATAATCTATCAATACAAGTCTATATATATGTAAGAGGAATAGAAGCTAATGGAAAAAGTACCATGTCCTACTACTCAGGCACTCCCATCAGAGAAAAAAAGTCACTGATTACAGAATGGAGAATCCATTCCCTCCCTGAAACATGTAACACTGGCATTTAAAATTAGTTATAAGTAAAAATTATCATCTAGAAGATACCCAAAACAAACATGAATAGAAACGGCATAGAAATAAAACAGTTAAATGCACACAGCTGAGGTTTTAAACTTAGTTTTATCACAGAGCAGCAAGCAAGGCAGTTGTTTTCCCTCTAACCCTAGTAAGTTCAGGAGCATCCAACCCAGCCAGTTAGTTCTGTCCTGGAAAGTGTTTCATCTATGTCTCTATCTCTTTGACAAGCCTAGAACACCTTGGCTAAGCATTTGCTTCATACCCTTCCTGTCTTGCCCACATCTCCCCTATGTTTACTCTGCTGCCAGAGACATTCCAACGTGCAAATTGAGTATGTTCTCCCTGTCCCCCTTTACCACTGTTCCCACCCTACCCTTGTCAATACACAATACAATCCTATTACCCACAGAAGAAGTCCTATAGTTGCTTTCCAGGCATTCCAAACTCCTTTTCAGTGAACCCATACTGAGCTTCCACCGCTGCCATGGCAATGGCCTTCTCTTTCTTTGCTGTGTTAGATACACAGTCTCCCTTCCAAGATGTCTAGCTGCGATCTCTGTTGTACCTCTGCTCACCTTCCTGGCGAACTCCTACCTCACCTCTCAAGCCCACACCAAACAGTGTCTTTTCTGTGAAGCATTCCTGACAACTAGGGTAGACTGACACTCTTTCATCTATATTCTTACTGCAGTTTGTAGGTATTTTTTGGGTAACTATTCTACATTTTAGTTACTCTTTTTTTTTTTTTTTGAGACTAGGTCCCGCTATTTTTGCCTGTGGAACCGCAGGCTCTCGTTGCCCGGGGTACCACAGACTCAAGCAATCCCCAGCTTCAGCTTCCCATATAGCTGAGATGACAGGCGTGCGCCACCATGCCCAGCTATTTTTTTTTGGAACTAGGTCTTGCTACGGGACCCAGGCGGGACTCGAACTGCAATCCCTAGCCCCGTCCGCTTCATAGGCTAAAGCTTACAAGCACAAGCCACCGTGCCCGGCCTTAGTTACTCCTTTTTTTTAAATGCTTTTGCCTTTATTGAAAGTCAATACGAAAAACACTAATTTGTGCATTGTTTCTTTATGTGTGAAGATTTTTGTTGTTTTTACTAACTTGTCAATCATTTAAATATTCATGTAATTTCGGGGATCCATTTTCACATCTCTATATGTGCACGCTTCACATGAATTTTAATTATTCTAATCTCCCTACTAGACTTCTAACATCCTCTGATCTTAGAAAAGAGTTTTTGATTTGTATTCCCAGTATTCAGAATAACTTAGTGAGAGCTCTGACCATGCAGAAAATAAGAAATTCTTACAAATGTGAAAATGACAGGCGCAAAACTAGTAAAATAACCTCAACCTTTAATCTCTGTGCTATAAATCAAAATTCTATTGTAGCTGAGCAAGGCAACGTGATTTTGTGTCCCAACCATTTCTCATTGTACTACCATCCCCTCCTGTCTCTTACATCTGGTGTCTCTGAAGCCACGAGCCACCAGAAACAATGAAGACAGAGGAATACACACAGCACCAGCGCCCCCATGCACTTCACCCCCCCATCCGAATGCCTCACCTCCTCCAGCAGAGCTCCACAGGAGCCCCACAAACTGGATCCCAGCTGTACGCCTGCCATCGTGTCTATTAATAATGAACTTACTTCCTTTACCTTTCATTACCCAGAAGTCTAAGGTGCAAATAAAATACATTCGGAGAAAGCTGATGTCACGGTTGGAAATGCTGCCGAGTCTCTGCCTGCAGATCCGTTCCCACACCCACCCCACCCATCTGTTCATGTCAGAGCCAGCTGTGCCCTGGTTACCTGCTATTTTGATATTCATGTTGTTATCCAGCAGGAGATTTTCAGCCTTGAGGTCACGGTGCACGACCTTCCGCTCGTGACAATAATCAACAGCTGACAGGATCTGCCAGAATTTGCGCCTGGCCTCACACTCATTTAACCGGCCATGATTAGCAAGATAATCTGCAGAAGAAGAGAGAATTTAGAGTCATTCACCAAAATAAAATAACCCCATTATTAGTATTCAGTTTTTTTCCCCCCTCAAAAATCTTTTCTAATCACTATGGGTTAGTGTTCAAATGACATGTTTTCCAAGTTCCTTTCCTTAAGAGAACCAATTCCAAGCATCTCACGGGAGGCCAAAGCAGGCAGCACCCCATGGCATAACATTCACTTTGGTAAAACTCAAAGTGCTGCTAACCTGACATCTCCCCCTGTGCTTCTGTTCAAGAATGAACTGAGTATTTTTTTTCCTGAACACATTATAAAAAAAGTTATGTAAAACAAAGAACAGGAAACAATTCTCTGACAATACAATTCTCTGACATCCCACTGGATGTAGGTTATTCCCTTCAATCATCACGTCACAGAGCTACACCATCCCACAGTAACATGAGATCAGGTGGCCCCTCTGGCAGAAGCTTAAGTAATTCACAGCCTGTTCTGTTCAAGCGTGGGGTTTGGGCTACCCAAGAACATGCAAACTGTTCCCTAAACCAGGCACTGACATGAGAGCTGTGTTCTCTAAGATACGTTTAATATCTTTGTGCAGTGCTAAATCTGGTAAAGCAGTATAGCTGAATATCAATTAGGTGCAAGTTTAGATGTATAAAGTTTTCAATTAGCAATAATCAAGCTTCAGACAAATGCACTGGTTACAGTGTGGAACAAGCACAAATTAGCATACATGAAAAAAGAATCCAAACGATTACCGGCAAAGTAAGTTCTATGAAACTCAAATAGAATCTATAATTAAGAGACGGTTTTTGACGTAATCAACTTAAACCAACATTACCACAGTTAAGAGGGAAGAAGAGCTTTAAAAACTGTCTTAAAAAACAAAGAAATGGCATAGCTGAACTTCAAATTACTATGTACTGTCATAGTCATAACATGTGAATAAATATATAACACACAATGTGTGAGAAATAGCTGAGTTCCAAATATTAAGAGATCAACTATTTAAAAAGGTAGCATTTTCATTCCTTAAGTGCAACTCTCAGTGAGTGCTTCATCCTATTCCCTGTTCTTTATGATTTCTGCAGGGTAGGCATTCTGAAAACACTATCATCTGCTGAGAAATCAGTAATAGAATTGACTGAGGCAAAAACCTGTGGCCACAAATAAAATCAGTTTCAGTGTATAGATCATTCCCTGAGAGCACTGCTATCAATACAAACTCAAGTTAACGTGCAAGGCTAATAATGCAAAAGAAGCACATTTATGCCTCACCTTCAAAACTTAATTATGGATACAGAAGAAACCTATGACTGAAACAGCAATTCCCAACTGCCTGCGTGTGTTTCTGATGAATGGTGCTGTTCAAACCATTTTTTATTCTTTTAAAATGTTTCCATTTCCAGTTGTTCTGCTTGTTCAGTTAAATTAATGTTTGTTGACTTTAAAGACAAGATTTTTAATTCTACATTTTCTGTGTCCTTTGCCCCATTCTGCTTTTATAGTAATTCATTTTTACTGTATATTACAAAAATCACGGTTTATGACATGTTGGACAATTAAGAAAATTTGTCTTTCAATGCTGATAATTTGAGGAATTGTAAAACACTGTGATAAGTATAGGCAAGCATGGAGCAAATACATCTTAATAACTATCTTTGCAGATCTTTTTAAATTTTCTTTTTATGAAAGTTTTAAATATCTGTGAAAATAGAGGAAATAGATTAATGAATCCTCCGGATATGTTATTAATGATTTTGCTATACTTGACATCTGAGTGCTTTTGTAGATGCTAAAAATCCCTACATGTTCTTACATAATCACAATCACATCACATCCAACAAAATTAACTATTCCTTATTATCATCTAATAATGCAGTTTGAATTCAAATGTCCCCAGCTGGCTTATTTTGATCAGGGTCCAAATAAGATGCACATTTTGTACCTGCTTGTTTTGTTTTGGGATTCCTTTTGTTCTGAAACAGTCCCTCTCCTTCCCCTCTTTTCCCAGGCCACTAACTTGGTGAACAAATTGGACTGTGGCTATTCTCTGCTTCCTCATCGTTCTGCTTATCTTACTGTTCTATCTGCTCTATTTCCTCTACATTTGATTTCAAGTAGGAAAAAAAAACAATTTAAGAGTAATGCTTTGTAAGGTGGTAAGAATAGGTCATGGGCACATCCATACTGTCTTTCAGGAGAGCTAAGGTTACTGAGGAAGTTTTAGGGGTGATTGCTAGAAACTTCAATGAAACATTCTTACCACTCTTTGTTCTAATATAACAGTTGTCAAGCTCATCAGAACCCTTATGGGCTTATTAAAATGACTACTGGGACCTACCCCCAGAGTTTCTGGTTCAACGGGTACTGACAAAGACCCAAGGTTGCCTGCATATTTTCTAGAGTATCATGATGCTCACATGCTGACACAGGAGTTATCTGAGGTCATAGAACTGACTTTCACATTCACTGATGGTTGTTTCTGAATCAATTACTGATCACAAAATTGTGAATTTCTGATTTTTTTCATTCCTGACACATTTATTAGACGAAACTCTTCTGTAGAGAAGAACTCTCTCTTGTCAACTATGGCTATTTAGTTATTCCAAAACACAACTAAAACAGATGAGGAAGGATGAATGCATAATTTTGCCTTTTTTAGTACCAATTTACAGAGTAAGGGCTTGTCAAAATAGCCAGCTAGCTCCAGTTGTAATTATTAAAATTTGTATTTTCAAGTTTTTCCACATATACATATATATACATATATATATGTATATATATATATATATTTTTTTTTTTTTTTGTCTCGCTATTTTTGCCTGTGGAACCGCAGGTTCACGTTGCTCGGTGTACCACAGACTCAAGCAATCCCCAACCTCAGCTTCCCAGGTAGCTGGGATTATAGGCGCGTGACACCACGCCCAGCTATTTTTTTGGGACTAGGTCTTGCTACATGGCCCCGGCGGGACTCAAACAATGATCCCTGGCCCTGGCTGCAGTTCCCTAGGCTGCCGCTTATAGGCATGCACCACCATGCCCGGCCTCATCATATATTTTTTAAAGCTTTCTTTTTCTCTCTCTTTAATGACGCTTTTAAGTACTATACTGGGTGCAAGGATTTTTATATATTCAATTCATTTCAATCAACTGTAGTCATCATTCTTTTTTTGGTGCTCAAATTCCCCCCCCCCTTTGATCAGTGGGAACTCTTTTTACTGTTTTTGGTTTTTAACATAACCACGGAAACACTGAACACTTTTGTTGCTTTTTGAAATAACAAAAATGTCTCAGACTTATCTTGAATGCTTCCTGTTTCAAATCTGAATCAGTTATTTCTCCAGGAAGGTTTGGTTCTTTCTTTGGGAGAAAGATACCTACGTGCTCAGGATAGATTTTACTGTGGGCTTGGTACTAAGCCTTCTTAGGGACACAGTTAGAAAATAAGTACTTTTCTAAAGGAACAAAAAATGAATTGATTCCACTTCAAATTTAACATGGGAATAATTTTTTTTAATTTATATATTTGTATTTTTTTCTAGAAGAGAACTGTTCTCAATATTAGCACAAATCCCTTGTTTTATCTTTTTTTCTAGAAGAGAACTGTTTCTCAATATTAGCACAAATCCTTTGTTTTACCGTACAGTGCACATGCAATCATTTTAAAAGAACACTCTAAAATTACTATTAACAATCAAATTACTCATGAAATTTAAAAATTAGCTTTTCTTTGCACTTCTTTTATATCTTGAGATTACATACTGTTCTAAGAATGTAGAGTCCAAATATTTTGTTTTAAAATTAATTGAAAAGCTATCAGCATTGGTGGGTTGCCAATATGATGTAAAGATAGTACTTTTATGCATCTGATTTCAAAATCAGAGAGCATTTTTCTTTCTCATGCTTGATTTAACTTTATTTTGGAACATGTAAAACACCCATAGATGATTACTATGAACCCAAAGTTAAAATTAAAACTAAGTAAAAAGATACAATCTGAGAAATTTGGCTGGTTTTACCCACCTTTGCCAGCAGGCTGCTGTTTTCATTAAGTTTTTGGTTTATTCTTTCTATGTTTCATTTTATATGAGAAAATGTGTGTGTGTGTGTGTACGTGCGTGCATGTGCACTTGATACTGGTATAGGGAAAACATTTCTTTTACACCATTGTTACTGTTAAAACATTGCATTGTTTTAGCAGTATGGTTTAAGAAAGCTCAGGTGTCACACTGCCCAAGTTCAAATTCTGTCCTCAAATGCTGGGTTCAAAAGCTGTGACACCAGCTAACTATACAACCTTGAGCAAATTACTTAACCTCCCAAACCTCCACCTGCTAATCCAAAGGTTGGGATGATAACAGAATCTATCTCACAAGGCTATATAAAGATTTTAAAAAAAAAAAGCAAATAAAATGGAAAATCTCTTCATGGTGCCACACATATAAATGCTCAAATATGTCAACTGCTATATTTTAATTGTGTTTATTACTATTGTGATTGTACTGGTGTTGATTCAGGTTACTTCCTCTCCTACTATCTGGCCATTGGCCCCTTATAATATGCTTTCTATGTTTCACATTCCATTGACAACTTCTCCAAGTTAAAGTCAATAACCTTTTCTCTATGACCTTCCAATCACATTTTACACTTAATGAGTTTCCAATATAAATGTATCTCCCTATTGATTCTGTGCTCATTTGATTTTCCTTCATCCTTTCACTAATTGGCTCTTCTTTCCCATCTAACCACATAAAACTATCACAATCAAGGACTGGCCTGTCTTTCTTTTCTGTAGTGCTTTTATGAAACTAATTTAAACTATCACCTTCATGTGAATAACCTTTACTTTGCTTTATTAGCTATATGATAGTCTTTTTCACACATGTCTCATTTAGTGCCTGTCTCAGGGGGTTTTCTATTCACTTCAGTCAAGATAAGTCACACAGCACTATGGTCTAGAACTTTCTGTGATAAGATTCTATTCAGACTCTATGGAAAATAATTCTGCCACTTAAGCACAATTCTGCCATACTGTATGTGATTTCAAGAGGGTCTGTAGAAACTTAGGTTTCATCAAGTTTAAGAAACTCTACTTCCATTCAGTCACTAAAATTTTTATAAAAATAACCTCCAGATTTTCCAAGCACATTTAACCTTTCAACAATTACTCAATTGTATATCTACACGGGTTTTCTTTCTGCCACTGCAGTATTATCAAGACTGAGTTCATCTTTCTTTTTATAAACTTTATTACCACCTTCTAGGTCACTCTAACTATCACTTTACAGTTGCTCAAGCTCAAAAATTCAGTAGTCATCTTTTACCAACCCTTAAATTAAGTATGGCTAAACCTCCAGTAAGTAGATTTTAGGTTAAAGATTTAAGTTTTATATAGTAAAATTAATCAGTGTTTGTATCTGGCTTTTATAGAGAAATCTAGATTTCATTGCGTAGTGCCTTACACCGTAAGTTCTCAGCAAACGTTAGCAACTATCATCATTATAATTATCACCAGCTACACCACTATTACCTAGTGGCATTCACTGTTACCCATAAGAATAAGGGGCACCATTCCCAGAATATTCTCAAAGAGTTGGAGAAATCCAGTCGGTCACTAGTTTTAGGGATATGAGAAACTTTGAATTGACTACCGTTAAGCATAATATTCTTTGGTTAGAAATTATTAGCATCCTTTAAAGCTGGCACTGAGTAGCAACCCAAAAGATGAATAATTTATGCAATTAAATTTTTAATGTTGTGTTAAAAGGATTTAATTTGTAATTTCATCAATTTGTAATTTGGGAGTAAAGTAAAAAGGTCGATGTCAATTTAATATTTCATACTTCAATATCTTTAAAAAAAGAAAAACCTCAGATAATTAAATCCTGGCCAGACGTTCCTAATCCACAAATTTGCAAACATTTCACATTTCAAATTACTAAATTCAAAGAGAAATAGTGTTTTTAGGAATATAGCCACTATGAACCCTGAGGCTATAATAAGGTAATCCAAACTCATTCATTTGTTCTCTTCAAAATATTTGAAGATCTATTATTTCATTGCTCATATTTAAATTTCTACTGATCTTTTTCTTTAATATTTCTTCTAATCAGTTCAAACATCAGACTGTAAAAGAAAATCTTATACAGATTACAACTTTGGTCTCTGTCTACTTAGATTGAGCTAGTCTTGATAAAATATAACTAATAAAGGAAGGTCTAGTAAAGAAAATAAAAAAAACTAACAGTTTTTAGCACATTAATATATGTACAACTAAATAAGCTAACAACAGAATTGGGCAAACAACTAGGGAGGGGAAGGAGGAGGGGGAAGGGAGGAGCATAAACGACCAAGACAAGGTTCACAGTGATAAGGTCAAGGGAGAACCCCAGGGAATGCAAAGGAGTAATATTTATATATTTATATAATATATATATATATATATACACACAGACATATATATGTGTGTGTGTGTGAGTACATATATATACACATATATATACATAAATATGTGAGCAACAAAATGAGTAATAAAAATAAATAAAAATACTGAGTTTGATTGGTAATATAATTGTTAGAGGAAAAAAGTCCATGGATATGGGTAATTTTAGAGTGAGTGAAACGTGTACACACAATGAAAGAACAAAAATGTAACCCCCAAAATTAAAAATTGTTTAAAATGATTAATATATGTACAACATTACTTTTGCACACTAAGAAATGGATTAAGTGTATGATTTATAATGAATTAGGATAACATGGGTTGGTATAACTATTATATATATTTACAGATTAAATTACTTTAAACTTAATCTTGAGCGATATCTGTGAACATGAAACTATAGATTTGAAAATATTTTGCCTTTTTCTCTTTGTTTTTATAAATATATAATCACTTCAAATTGTGTTTGACAAAAATGAAAGGAAATTGTTGCTTGTTGTATAGTCTCGCAATTTAACTGTGCTTCCAGCAATTTCACTCCGTTAGATTGTTCACATCTGTTAGACTGAATCAGTTCTTTAAGCTCTGTGGAACTACTGAAGCAAACCATAGTCTTCTGAGAAGGAAGATGAATTTTTAATTACATAGTTTAACGATTTAAGGATTATCCATGATTAACTTCTGTGACTAAACATTCAAGTTTTTAGCACCCATTAAAAACAAACATAGTCAAAATTTCCTAAAGTTATTTATAACCCCCCACAGAAGCCAATAAGTTGGAATACCTAATGAAAGCAACAGATACCAACCAGGTAACACAAAAATACATTTACATCTTTGACAAAACACATACCACGTAAGTCATAAATGTATGACTTTTCTAGCTAGGGTGATTTCAAAATACAGTAGAAATAGGTTCTGGAGTCAGACAAGCCTGAATGTGAATGCTGTTCCTACTTCTCACTGCTGTGAGATCTTAGGTCCTGCATTTCACTGTAATTACCTCCAGTTTTGTTCTTTGTGGGAAGGTATTAGCTTAATCTGCTTTACACATAAATTCTAGTTTAATGGCAAAGAATCTCTGAAGAGTGTTTTATTTTCACATCTATCCTACTGGCTTCTGTTCACACAGAGCAGTCTTCCTATCCTGTTGCATGAAAATAATATGCTGTTGGTAGTATTTCAGAAGAGTCTAGTAGTTACAACACAAAATGTACATTAGGAAAACAACTTACATTTTTAATTTGGAAACAGTTAATAGACTAAAAGCATGTGAAAACAAACATGTACATAGAACATGATTTTGGTTTAGTTTCAAATATATATACAGATCTTAAAAAAAAAACACAGTTATGGGAAAGAATAAAATTAATTATAAAAGAATAGTGAGGCTAGAGCATATTGACCACTGACTCCCTTCAGGGCAATCTCAGAACACAAAACTAATTACACTTGTGAGCTAAGTAACAGTCACCATTTATCCCTCCATTCAGCAAATCAGTGATTGATTTCTGTGGGTCAGCTAGCTACGCTCTACACTTTGCCCTCAGGAAACTTCTAGTTGCCTGTAGGGGAAGCCAATGAATATGTATACAAGTAAACATTATAATGCCAGAGCTTAATAAATTCCTAGGACACAGGATGATGAGCTGGAAAGTATCTGAAGAGGACCTGACGGAGGCAACAGGAGAGACCTTTATGAGAAGACACCACAGCTTTGGGGGGGGGGGGGGGGGGGGGGGGGAGGAGATATTTTTGGAAAAGATGTGGCACACCTCTAGAACAAAGAGGACACCAAAGAGGCTAGAACAAAGCATATGGAGAGGGTTGGCATATGGAAGAAGGTTGGGGAGGCATAAGATGAAACTGAAAAGGTAGGAGTCAACAGAGCAAAAACTGACAGTCTAAGGGTAGGGGGTGGGGGTGGAAAGAGTATAGTTTAAAATACTGAGAAACCATTGAATGTTTTTTTTAGTAGGTGAGAGACCTGAATTAATTTACATTTTTGAAAACACCTAAAAATAATCTGCAACTGTGAACTCTATGTTAATAAGCTGTGCAGTTCCATTAAAAAAAAAAATTCCAGTCAAAAAATGTAAGCACCACTGTGGGAATGGCCCTGATAGCTGATGCGAACTCCAAGAGGAACAGACTTTCGGTTCAAACATTCATGATACACACGAGACAAGAAGGTTCAATAATAAAATCTTAGACTGGCCTTCAAGACAGTAATAAAAGAGGTGTGACGAGGCAACCCTGACTTACAGACATGAGATGAGTTTAAAAATCAGAAGCCTAAAACATCGGAAACCCTCAGTGCAATTCCAGAACAACAGTTAAGTTTTCTTACTGATCTTGCTATATTCAGTAACGTTTCATTAACTGTCCCAGGCTGCTTTCAGGCGATCATTAACAAAAATAAGCCCACTGAGCAGGCGAGAAAAGTACCCAGTCTTATTTAATACTCCCAGAAGGTGATGTCATCTGCAGGGTTCACACGTGACAAACAATACCCTACCCAGGTATTTTTGTCCAACCTATTTTTGTCATCTCTACTCAACCTCAGAGTCTGCTGTGAATTATTTCCGAGTAATGGATATGACTGGACTGATAAATGAGTCACTCCAAGCTGAACTACTGATGTTGTGTGCTATTTACTCAATTTATAGTAGTGTTATAATAATATTTATAAATGCAATCTGGTCACACTTCTAACACATTCTTTACACAGATAAATACATCCAGATAGCTATTTTGATATGCAATTATTTCTTTTTTTTGTTTTGTTTTGTTTTGAGACTAGGTCTCACTAATTTTGACTGTGGAACCGCAGGCTCATGTTGCCTGGGGTACCACAGACTCAAGCAATCCCCAGCCTCAGCTTCCCAGGTAGTTGGGATTACGGGCGTGCGCCACCATGCCCAGCTATTTTTTGGGACTAGGTCTTGCTGTGTTGCCCCGAGCGGGACTCGAACCATGATCCCTAGCCCCAGATGCTTCATAGACTGAAGCTTACAGGCACGAGCCACTGTGCCCGGCTTTTGATATGCAATTATTTCTTAAAGAGGAAAGAAATACTGCCTGAAGAATAAATTATGATTTACCAAATCATGCAATTTATAGGTATCAGGATTATAATGCCAAATCTGGAGAATAAGATGCTGAAAAAAATTAAATTGTTTTGATTTCTGCACATAGGTACTCTAAAGATACATTTTTAGCAAATATTTGTGATCTAAGACATGGGCATTCTTTGATAGCTCAAAAAGGAAATAAATTTTACTTCTTCATTCATTCACTTTTTTACTTTGAATCCTTCAGGTAAGTTGAGTGTAGGAAACAATGTAGACAGACTACACTGTTCCTTCGGAAACAGGCATAGAGGCTGCGTATGTGGTGCATGCCTGTAAGCTGCAGCCTAGGAAGCTGTGGCCAGGGCCAGGGATGGCGGTTCGAGCCCCACCTGGGGCCGATAGCGAGATCTAGTTCCAAAAAAATAGCTGGGCGTGGTGGCACATGCCTGTAATCCCAGCTACCTGGGAAGCTGAGGCTGGGGATGGCTCGAGCCCGTGGTACACCAGGCAACGTGAGCCTGTGGTTCCACAGGCAAAAAAAGCGAGACCTAGTCTCAAAAAAAAAAAAAAAAAGGGAAACAGGCACAGAGAACTCAAGAGCATAAATGCAGCTGTGCTGAGTAAAAACAAACATTTTTTTGCAAAGACCTTGAAATAAAGTTAAACAGAAAATTAGGTTGCTTGGGTAAACAAGTTCATGAAAAGGCTTGTCCTCACTTTCTCTGCCAGTGGCTTGACTATGATGCATATGTTTTCTAGGGTCCTGCACAGTTAAGTAATAAAGACACTGTGGATCACTGGTGAGAGAGGAGAGCGTATGACTGAAAGAGAAAGATTAGTGGGAAAAATAAGACCCTGGCGATCTGCTCAATTATTCTAACACTAAAGAGGACAGTTAATTCAGTAACAAACTGATATTAAGAGGTTGAAATAGTTTTGTGGTAGATTTTTGCTCCCATTTCTTCATTCTCTCTGTAATGGAAATGAAATACCAACCTCAACCCATCCGCCTACCCCACCCCCCATTGATCTGCAGTGCCTCACAGGAGAATGTCTCTGCACTATTGCCTTTGGTCTTAATCAAGGGGAATTGTTTGTGATGCGGCTTAACTTGTGTTTCTACCATCTACCAAGAGCCTATCCCAAAACGAGAGCCATAGGAAGCAGATCTGAGTCTAATCTACAGACTGAAATAAGACCACCTCATTAACCCACAGACATAATGGAACCACCATGGCACAGGCTGTTCGGCCTGAGTATCTTAACCCTGATACTAATCCCTGCTCATCCGTCCACACTCATCTTAGAATATCACCTCCTTAAAGAAAGCATTTGCTCACTTCTCTTGGTTGGGTAGGACAGGTACTCAATTTTTGCTGACTAAATTAAAGGGAAAATATAATAAAAAAAAAACAACAACTAGCTTGGAACATCACTTTAAAAATTAATTGGCAGCAGTTCTCTCTTTCTTAGAAATATAATGTAATTTATATGTAGGTCATAAATCCTAAAGCTGCTGTAGATCTATGCCAAGTCCCTATCTTAAATGATGTCTATTCACAAATGTATGCAGTGAGGAGTAATATTTGATGGTTTTATTGAGATATAAATTAGCACAAAATGCAATTCACCCATTTAATGTTTCCTAGCACAGTCAAAGGCAGAATAATTTCTTCAACACCAAAAAACAACATCTGAGTTTGGAAACTCTGACTACTGTAAGATGTAGCACAGAGGTTAAAAAAAGCATTACCTCTTACATATAGTCAGCTTAAATTTGTTCTTAAGAAAATGCATCTGGGGACCATATTATTTTTCTTATGGGAATCAAAAGCTCTTAATCTCAACAAATGTTAAAAAAAATCTCCAAGGCTTAATAAATACTTGTTGAGTGAATAAAATTTCCATCTATCTAATAAATATTCCCAACTGGAAAGCATCCTAATTCTTTATACTCAACACGTTTCAAATGGAACTCCTTACGGGAGCTTCTTTGTAACATTTCTCATTGCTGCTAATGGCACCAATATGTCTCTCATGACCATCTTGGAAATGTAGTTCTTTTTTTTTTTTGTAATTTTCACTTGTAATTTCAGGGCTGCAGTGCACACTCAAGACACAATCCCTCTCCCCTACTCAGTACACTTGAACACTTTCTTGGGGTTATTACCCTCTTGATGCATATTGTGGGACCTACAAATTCAAGTATCAGTTCAAACACAGTTGACAATCCTAATACAAAACATGCTCTTATCTTGTATATAAATATATATACAAGATGTTTTTTAAAATGCCTATAGGAGATATACACCTCTGAAACTGTCTTGTACATTTCTCATAATACATACTGTTATCCATAACCATAAGTAACCTTTTTAAATCTCCTTAATCTAATGCTTAGAATATTAATGCAATCTTGGAGACTTCCCTGTCATCACAAACCTTTAAGAGACTATATTTATTTTTGGCATTACAAATCAGTTAGCTATTCATGAATTTTGTTCTAACTCGCCTGTTCTTTCAGGTACTATTAAAAGATAATAGATACAGGTTAGAACTGTAATCGAGTAGAAGGATATAATGAATATTCTCTGCAATAAATTCTATTTTCATACATTTTCTGCCCTTTGCTATTATTACCACCAAGATTAACTAGTTAGGTTTTTCCTAAAATTTACATTCAAACTCCTATTTTCAGTCTGATATGGCACACAAGTGTAGACTGGTTGAAAACAAAAGATTTTTTAAAATTAGGTGAACTTCCAAACTGAAGCACCAGACAAAGACTAAGCCCTAAGACTGAAAAAAAGAACAATGGAAATGTAAGGATTTGCAATTTTATTGGTGCTCTAGAAACCAACTAACCAACCAACCAATTAACCAGCCAACCAACCAAGTTACTGAGATCAGGGGTGGTTATCAGACTTTGTATTGTTAAGGCATGTTGCTTCTGGCAACTTTTATGACCCTCTCTAATATGCTGTTTGTTTTTTCTTCATCTTCAGTTACAAATATTAAGTACCAGCCAGAAAACAACCTTTAGCAAATCCCAAGACCACCAAAGATTCTGACTAGTCTTTTAACGTCAGGAAACAAAGAGGGAAGCAATACCCTGTCTTAGGAGAGCCCTTGGGTCCTGATGCATCCTCACAATTGAAAAAAACTCCATGCAACTGTGATGGCTTTGTGCTTGTTCCACATGATGGACTAAATCTCTAGCTCTACCAAGACCCCAAGAAGTTGTGGGACAGCAGAAATGCTAACTGTCTAAATTCTGGAGATTTCACTAGAAAGCAGGCAAAAGGATTGCTTCAGCATCAACTCTAAGAGCCTACTTCTGTCTATTTCATTCCAGTACAGCAGTTACTGTGCATCTAGTTTCTCCTGCCCAGCTCTGCCTGGAACTCTCCAAGGTTCTGACCCCTAAGGCGATCCAATAACCTAGAGAATAGCACTTGGGAAACAGAACCACTGGCTTAAGAGAACTCTGCTATTTTTACATCTTGTTTCTAATTTTCACACCCACTTCAGCCTCAGTCAATTATTCCATATCATCCCTGGTTTACACTGCCTCACAGCATCCCTGGTGCACCACTGAATTTTCTGCAAGTCCCACCATATCTAAATGTATTCCTTTCTTCGATTCACCCTTCTCTGGAGTCTACCATTTCAGAATCAGGGGCCAAAGGATTGAGGGAGAAGGGTCAAGTTTAATTTAACCTTGATTTGTTTTGTTAGTTTAGGGTCATGGCAACTAGAGAAAAAGATCTCTCTACACTAAATATTTTATGCCACTTTCTTCTAGTTGCTGGGATTCTAAGGAAAAGTTAGATATATAATTCTTTTGATATGTAATTCTTACCTTTGTTCCTCAGAGAAGGTATTTTTCCCCCTGACTTCTTGCAAGAATTTTTTGATCTTTGATTTTCTGCAGTTTGACTACAACACACTGAGGTACAGACTTTTGGTATCTTCTGCTGGGTGTTCTCTGAGTTTGTTAGTTCTGTGATTTGGGATCTGATGTGAATGGGGGGGTGAGGGGGTGGGGAAAATTGCCTATTATCAAAGTTTAAAACATTGCTTCTGTTTCTTTCTCTCTTATGCCTCCTTCCCAACTGATATGTAGTCATCCCACAGTTTTTGGATAGTCTGTTGCATTTTATCCACTTTTTTTCCACTTTGTTCTTTCAGCTTTGGAACTTTCTACAGATATATTCTCAAGCTAAAAGATCCTCCTCCTAGCTGTATCTACTCTACTAATGGGTCCATGAAATGGTTTTCTCTGCTGTCAGTGTTTCTGATCCCTACTATTTCTCTTTGATTCTTTCTTTGAATTTCCACCTCTTTGCTTAAACAATTCACCTGTTCTTGCATGTTCCCTAGTTTTCCCAGTAGAGTATTTAGCATACTAATTATTGTTGTTTTAAATGCCCTGTTTGATAAATCTAGCAGCCCCACCATATTTGAGTAAGGTCTGAAACTTGCTGCTTCTGTAAATTGCGTTTTTTACTTTTTAACGTAGCCTGAAGTTTTTTGCTGAAAGTCAGTCAGACCTGACCTACTGATAAAAGGAATTTCACTAACTAGACTTCAGTGCTGTGGTGGTGGTAGGGGGGGGAAAGTGTTCTATAGCTTTATGGCTGGACCTCAGTCCTCAGTGAGTCTATATGTTGGGTCTGTGAATTTCGTAAGTGCTTCTTGGTTTTCCCCTACAAAGGTGGAACAGAGTGACCAATTGGTTATGCCTCCCAGGCTGGGTAAGTTCTAATAAGATCCTAGTAGGTTAGGCTCTGGCTAAATGGCTTTTCACGGGACAAACCTTAAGAATTACTCTGACAAAGTAGCTACTGCTCCCTTGTTTCAGCCCCCACCCCGCACCCCCAACCAGAAGCAGGAGGTGTTTTTCCTTTTTCCTCCTGATTCAGTAAGAGAACTAGGCAGCTAAACTTCACAAACGTACAGGGTTCATGATTTTAACTCTCAGACGTGCCCACACTGAACTTTCAGCAACTCATCTTTCAGGCTATCAGGTCTGAGGACTGGTTCCTGCAGAGCTTTGTGCCCCGGGTCGTCTATCTGATAAGATATGGTTCTCTGAATATACCTGTCTGTCTCACCAATTTGGGAGGCAGCAACTGGCCCAGGAACTTCACTCCCCTGAAAGATCAAAGAATACGGCAGATTTTCCAGTTTGCTCAGCTTTCATGTGTTGTTGTGATAGAGCGATGACTTCTAAGTTCCTTATATGCCAGACTAGAAACTGGGGGAAAATATTTCAAATACCTACGTTCCTAAGACTTCTCCTCCCTCTCAGAAAGTCCCTCCAAGTCAAGGAGGACGATGTGAACCACAGAGAGGGTTTTCCTGGTCTGGCTGTGCCCTTCAGAATCACTTAGTCAGGCCACAGTGAACAGGGAGACAAAAGGCAGGCCCTGTCTCACCACTGCTATCCCCTTTCCCTGTATGCATCAATGAACCATCAGAATTAATCTCATCTCACTCTCTCACACTCCAGGCTGCCCAGCGCAAACTGATGCTGCCAAAACTGTCTTGGATTGAAAAATAGTCTGAAAACATGACTTCTTCTGAGAAACTTGAGAGTATTTCAAAAACGTAAAAAGACAAGGAAAGGGACACAGTTATGTAGAATGAGCACACACATTTTATTAGCCTATGAGAGAAGAAAAAATTTGATTTTATTTCCTATGAATTTTGCATGTGGTAGATGGACAGTAGAGGGCAGAAGGCATTATGTGGTGTCTGCCTTGGACTGACCGGGGCATTTCCTCTAACTCCTGCCTAGAATCAGGGTCAGGAGATAGCATGGCTTAACGGTTAGAGCCCAGTTCTGGAGTGATGATGCCGGAGTTCTAAATCAAGTGCTATATCACTTAGCAGCACAACCTTAGAAGCTGCTTTCCTGTGCTCTGGCCTTCTCTGCTGTAAAACAGATACTGTAGCTACCTCAAACAAAAAATTTTAATGAAGATTCAATAATTAGGATTTAATGCTGAAAATAAGACCTGATACTTGGTATCACTAACAGAAATTCTTGTCAACTGTCAGTGTCACAATTTTTCCTGAGGCTGTTTGCTACCACCTGTACCGGTCCTCAGGTCTGCCTCCTGAGTCCAGACCACCATCATCTCTCAACAGATCTTCACAACAACAGTAGCAGACTCCATGTCTCCACTCCAGCCATCTCTTCTCCAAGTAGAAGTCACAATGATCACTTCAAAATTAAGTGCCACGCCCCCATCTCGCCATTCTCCCCAGGCGTCTAGTCCCAACTGCCCACTTGGCATAAAATCCAAAGTCCTTACCATGACCTAGGAGATCTCACCTGAGCTCACCCCTGTCTGTTCTCAGGCCCCTTCCCGACCCCACTGACACTCAGTTACACTGGGGATTCCAACCTCAGTTTTTGCTTTGTTCTTTCCTCTGCCTAGACACCCTCATGGCTTTATTTCTTACCCAATTCTGGTCTCTGCTTAAATGTCAGCTCACCAGAAGGTCTCCCTGTAGTCACTGCCCTGGGATCTGTCTTTACTCTGCTTTATCTTGCTTTTTAGCACTCTTCACCACCTGCCATTGTGTGTGAATATGCAGACATAAATAAACTCCATGATGACATGGATTCTGAACCTTTTCCTCTCATATCCCCTGGGTGTAAAACAGTGCTTGAGACAGTTATAGCTCAATCGATATTTATTGAATGGATGAATATTCACTGTTATTATCCCATCTGTGACATCATCTTCATACCAAATTATTCCAACAGCTTCCACACAGGACTTTTGCTTCCAGTCTCTGTGTTTCCAATTTATCTCACACACCACTAGATTTTAAAAACCACCAATTCCCTGTTATTCCTCTATCCTCAAGCCTCTTCTTTGACCTCAAGAGTTTCTTGGTGTACTCCTTAGGGCCCTTTGTCAAAAAGGAGACATGGTGGTTCAGAAACTTTGAAAAGGACAGGATTAGGGAAGTTTATGTTATTTTACTACAGAAATTAGAGAGTCTTAATTTACTAACATGCAGAATAAATGTGGAGAAGGATGTCACACTTATCACTGTCTCACTACAGAATTGTTTTTCAAAGGGCAGGTCAAGGACTCACTTTTATGGAACATGCTGTAGCACATGCTGACTCGTAGAGGTTATCTATTTTTCAAGTGACCTTTAAGGCTCTTGGTAAAAACAAAAAGAATACAGTCTTTGGGACCCTTCCTTACTCCCTTCCCATATTCCTTCTTACCAACTAGCTCATTGAGCAAACAACAGCAACAGCCAGGCACGGTGGCGCGTGACTGTAAGCTTCAGCCTATGAAGCAGCTGGGCCTACGGATCGCGGTTCGAGTCCTGCTCGGGGCAACAAGCGAGACCTAGTCCCAAAAAATAGCTGGACTTGGTGGCGTGTGCCTGTAATCCCAGTTATCTGGGAAGCTGAGACTGGGGATAGCTTGAGCCTGTGGTGTCCCAGGCAACGTGAACCTGCGGTTCCATGGGCAAAAATAGTGAGACTTAGTCTCAAAAAAACAAGCAAACAAAAAAGCAAAAAACAACAACAAAAACCAACAAAAACAACAACAAACTCAAATGGCAAATATAGGTATTGGCATTGATCTTTGAAGAGCCTTTCGGGATTTCTGACAACTTTAGTCACCCTTTTGATACATAATTTTGTTCTTCATAAACATATGTTGTATTCTGTGTCTTTTGCTTGTATACTGTATATCTAGCTAAGAAAAGTTTCACAGTGGATTCTCATTATTTTTATATACAGTTTAATAATTAGTGTGCACAAATTCAGCAAGATACACAGACTATGCAAAGTGTGACACTCCTTACTAGACAGTCATCCTGAAAATCTGATTAGTTAACACACTTTGGGGAAACAGACACAACTAAACTGAAACAACCCTAGAAGAATTATGACTACAGAATTGAGGCTACTTGAGGGAGAAAATGGGGATGAAAGATAAAGGGAGAAGGGGACCCAGTAGTCTGTGGTAGAGGCTTATGGGTATTTTGGTTAGTGGATGTGGTGTGGTAACATATCTGAATAGGTATGAACCTATTTCCTAAAATCATGCACTTAACTCAAACCTATGTTAACTCAAAAAATTATAATTTTTTAAATGTAGATAATAATATGAAATCTATTACGTTGAGATTTCAGAAATAATGTCTTCAGTGGTACTATAATTTTATGTTTGTTGTAAACAAATGGTTTTCTCTAAATCCTATTCCAAATTCGGTAAACATTTTTACAACTGAGTACTCAATATTTCTTAACAGACAAAACTAAACTAAAACAAACCGTGGAACTCTGACCGCATAGGAGAGTCGACCAGAGAGGGAGGGTAGGAAGTGGGGGCGATTGTGGGGAGGCATCCAATGGATGACGGAGGATAGGGATACTTTGTGGTGGGTGGGTGAACCTATTCCCCTTAAATCATATAGAGTGTTGTAAACCAATGTTATCGCAGTAAAAAGTAATATAATTTAAAAAAGCCAGAGGAAGAAACAGCCATTTCTTTCTTTAAATGTTTTATCTGGATAGGATGCCTACAGTAGCTGTGGACATTTTAGTAAGGATAAAGTCAATTCCAAAGCTGGTAGCATGAAGATATGCAAAAAACCTGGCGTTCAGTCTCCAATCATCATCTCTAAAAGCTGCCCTTTTTCTGGACCTCTCATTATAGGAGCTAATCCATTATCTTCCTTTTCCAGTCAATTTGAGTCAGGTTATTACTTGGAGCTGAAAGACCATTGGTTCAGAAAGGATACTCTGACTTGGATTGAAAAGTGAACTGAGTGGAATCAGATTCCCTGTCTTGGGAAATACCAGTCGTGGGAGACAAGAAGGGAAGCTGCAGCTAGTTGTGAGGGAGGAACTCAGCTGGAAGAGATGCAGAAACTGGCAACTCATACATGCCATTATAAAGGGGACAAGTAGACAGAGAAAGTCAGCTAGAGAGCAACGAGGGCAGAGGGATGTGTAGCGAGAACCAGAAAAACCATTTGAAATAACAAGTCTGCTCTTCTTCAGAAAAAAGACACTGTTTAGCTTTCTAGTTCCTGTGAAAGATATGAACCTATCCCATCTTCATTCCTGGAATTACCATGAAACAACTGTATACTTTTGCACTGTATACTACTTCCCCTTCATAAAACTCGAGTGTTTTCTGCCACTTTGCCAGCCCTGGCTAGGACATATGAGGGTGGATGGGAAGGTGAAACCCAAACTCAACTCATGTCACCAATTAAAGGCCTCAGGTAACAAAGGATGCGGGACTAAAAAAATGGCTCTATAGCAGTGAAACTTGACAAAGAAGACTACAGATTAAACAATTAGTGACCACAGATCCCATAACAGAATCAAACTCATTGATTACTAAAGAGAGAAAAAATACTGTGTCAAAACTGTTCTATGATCCATTAATTTGTATTATCTCCTTTCATCTCCCCTCCTTCTATGAGCACACACCCTAGGGAAAGGCCAAGTGAGCAAACAGCAAGACAGTCACCATCTCCAAACAGGAAGAGGGTTCTGAACAGAAACAAACGCTGCCAGAGCCTGGTCTTGAACTTCCCATGGACAACAATTTGGGAGTTGCAGTGACCATCTTGTGGCCAGGTGGTAACACAATGAGAAAGAAAAACCTGAGCCTGTAGATGGTGAGGCCAAAGAAGTTTAATTATTGATTCACTTAACTAACTGTGGAACTATGATGAGTAAGCAACAAATGTTCTGCTGTGTAGGAAAAAAACTTGTTTTATAGATAACAAAATGTATCCAGGTCTTGTATTAAATTTCCATATTCTTTCCTTGCACACTTATACCTTTCAATAATTCCTGTTTTTGGAAAAGAATGCCAGGGTTTGACATTTTCTCTCTACAACTCTCTTCCATCTGGTGCCTCTTTCCTCAATTGCCCACCTCCTATTTTGAATTCTGCTGATATCAGTCCTGATTACATATCACTGGGGTTGCTGTAATACTTGTCAAGGTTACCACCATAACTCCAGGATTTCCAAGTGCTAATAAAAAGTAATCTTTCTAAAGCAAAAGTCTGAAAATATCTTTGTTTGAAAAATTCTCCGTAGTTCTGCCATGCTTATGGCATTAATTAAGCCAGTATAACTCAGCCTTCTTAGTATAGACTCCTTAACATGTCATTTTAACCCACCTTGTATGCCCTTACTAGCTCTTCCTAGTACCCTCTCCTACAACTAGCCACCTTCCCTCTCCATTGCTCCAGTCAAGTTGAATGGCTTCGTTTTGCATATCAAACTCATACTTTTCTAATTCTGTACTTCAGCACAGTGTGGAGTAAATGAGGTACTTAGGATCCCCCCTTCGCCTCCGCCCCCCCCCCCCAATGTGTCTGGCCCATAATGTGTATGGATGTGATACTGCACTCTCCTCATGACTGGGTTCAGTGCATGTGTGAGTGGGCACATCTGGGCCTACGAGGCGGCAATGAAAGGACAGAGACACTCTGGAGGAGGGGAGAAGGAAGGAGAGAGGAGAGTGGTTGTTTATCATCAAAAACCCAAAAGAGAAATCTGAAGGCTTCCACATCCTTAGTCTGTGAAACCAAGGTGAATCTAGGGGGATTGGGTTGGTAACCCAAGACACCTTCATCTGAAACTTACCTCCCCCACCCTAAAGTCTCCTCCATCCTTGTAGGCAGCACAAAGGACTAATAGATTTTTTAGAAATAGCAGACTATTCTAATTAACAAAATCAGCATATAAACTCATTAGAGTAGATAGATGCAACAACACTTGAAGGGTTACAAAGTCAGCGGTATAGATAAAGCACACAGCTGACACAGGGTGTATCAGCAAAGACAGCAGCCACTCAACTGCTACCCAAAGGCATCAGTCAGACCAGATCCTGCGAAGTACACTCAAATGTCACCCCATTCAAAAAGTGCTTTCTAGGCCAGCCACAGTGGCTTGTGTCTGTAAGCCTCAGCCTATGAAGCGGCCGGGGCTAGGGATCGCAGTTTGAGTCCTGCCTGGGGCCCGTAGCGAGACCTAGTTCCAAAAAAATAGCTGGGCATGGTGGCGCGCGCCTGTAATCCCAGCTACCTGGGAAGCTGAGGCTGGGGATTGCTTGAGTCTGTGGTATCCCGGGCAACGAGAGCCTGCCATTCCATGGGCAAAAACAGCGAGACCTAGTCTCAAAAAAACAAAAAACAAAAAAAAACCCCAAAAAGTGGTATCTGCCGCTTAAGCTTTGTCATGGTTACATGAATATGTCTAATTTATTCCAGTAGTCTTGATAGCAGAAAACCACATCTGAATTAACTTGTCATCAGTCTACAGCACTCAGAACAGTGACTTATAAGGAATACTGCTCAATAGATATTTGCATAACTTTATTCTTAGGCTTTTGAAGAACAAAAGGGACACTGAAGCTTAGAAAAGGTCTTTGAAAGGGTTTCTATTTCTTTCTCAAGGGGAAATTGAGTTAGCTAAACATCTAGTTTAGAATGTAAAAACACAATTAAAATGTGTGATATTACACTGAGCAAAGAATAGTTTCTGCGAAGTTTCTGAAGTTTCTGCGGGGGAAAAATAAGAAAATCAGATGGGAATTTAATTGGGCAACTAGTTTACTAGAAACTCAAGGCAGAGTTTTATAGCATGACTACTGTATTTTATTTGGCATGCCAAATCACTAACAAGTAAAACTCATATTTTATGTGTAAGGCATGCTGCAAAAAATTTCAGATCAAACTTTCAAAAATGTTAACAAATGTATTTCAGAAACAAGCTGAATGGATTATTTTGCACTATAAATAACCTGTCCCTGTTTCTCTCCATTAGTAAGTTTCTCTAAAAAGAAATTCAAAAAATGGTGACAACTACTGTGTCAGTTATCCTCATGGAATGGTGAAATAGAAACTGGTGAGTTGTACATATGGAGAATGGTTAACAAACTAGCTCAAAGTCTCATAATAACCAGGATGCAGAATCCTTATGCTAAGGGTGTATCAGCATTTCACTATAATGAGCAAAATTATCTGCATAATGGACATATTATCTGCACAATGGACATATTATCTGCATAATGGACAAATTTAGCTCTCTGGACATATTTAACTTTCTTGGTTCATTATCAAAATTATCTGCATAACGGACATATTTAACTTTCTTGGTTAACTAGAACTATTAATAATAGGGAAGTGGTTAAAAGTGATATAAATACATCTTTGGTCAGCTACATCTTGGTCCACAGTCTAAGTTCAAAATGTTAGAGTCTATTTGCTCCATTCCTCAGTAAACACTGACAGAGTACTGACAATACACTATGAACTCAGAACTCCCTAGGGACTGGAAATAGAAATAAGGAACAAATTTTGATGCCACTCCACTAGCTGTGCTGCTCTTGCCACACCCGCCTCCCCGTGCCCACCAAGGCCACCATTCAGGAAAGGAGCTGGTAGGAAGGAGGGTGCTTGGTGAGCAGCCTGCGGCATTGACGAATACATGAAGCCATGAGGAGTGGGAATGGCTCTGTGAAGAATGGGTGCAATGACCAAGGCAGATTGTGTGATCACTGTTGATGGCAATCACCTCATGAAAACTGGGAGTACTTTGAAAACAATGTAGTTTGTTTTCAAAAACATGTAATCTGGGGGGTGAACTTTGAAGAAAATACATCAGACGGCAGAAAAGCTCAGACTGCAACTTTACAAACTGGAGCACTTGGTGCAACATCAGGAAGGGGATGGGAAGGAGAACATTTATTGCGCTTTCTCATTATTTGAGAAAACTGGAAGATGGGGTATGAGTGGTGTCATGAATATTGTCACTGGTATGCAGAGGTCCATGAAAAGGCAGAATAAAAATTCCATCATTGTCTTGGGGAGGAACTGGCTGCAAGGATGAACAAGCTTAATTCAATAAGCAAATCTCTATACTTAAAAAAAAAATTATTGTATTCAATTATCTTTATCATAAATATTTTCTATGTATCTATTTTAAAGTATTGGTTTCATCAGACTTATCCATTTGGTTAGTAAATAAATGTCAGTTCCAAAAAAAAAAAAGCAACTTTTGTCCTTGTGAAGTTTAGTCTAGTTAGGGGAGACAGACCTAGAAGCATAGAATTATAAAATGGCAAGTACAGCACTGAGAGATAGACATAGACCATTAAGGAACCACAAAGAAGCAACCTCTGTCAACCACCTAGCACGAAGGAGTCAAGGGAGACTTTTCAGATTATTGTTCTTCCAATAATATCAATCACAGTTATCATTGTCAAAAGTCTCCATATACAGAGTCAAAAAAAAAGGGGGGGCATTCATCACACAGATTTAAAATAATTAATACAAAAATTAGAAATGAAAAGAAAAATACTGTTATCCTCTGATCTACACAAAGCTTAAAATTCAGATTTTGTTGGCAGGTAAGGCAATAAAGGAAAAAGACAAGTTATTTTAACTTCAATATGTTAATATAAAATCTTCAAAAATTCTATTTCTCATATATCATTTATCATCTATACATATGGAGTCACTAATAAACATATTGTTGTATAACAGACTGTTTTAAATTTTCTCTCAGAGGAATTTGTGTTCTGAAGTCAGCATTTATACTTATAATTTACTTTCTAATGAGTCTGCAAATAGAAAAATAAAAATAGCCCTCACCTGGGGAAGGAAATTTTATCTCATGTAAAATATACAGTTATTCTCCATGTAGCTTCTGTACTACACTACTCTAAAAGTGTGAAGCTGATGGGTGTACAGATTCTTAATAAGACACAACAGATGGACATGGTTAGTGCAACATGGTTAAGACTGAGGAGAAGAGGCAGTTGATGACAAGCAGAAAAATGTACAATTCTCACTCACATTTAGGTGTGGGGAACTAATTTAAAAGCTACTTGAGATGCCTGACTTAGAATTGTAAAACACGTAAAAAAGTCACATTGTACCAATTAAAGAACAATATTAAAGAATTTACCTTCCATTTGAAAGAACTCAAAATTGGTTGTTTTTTGCACAGACAACTGGAAACAGGGTAATGATAGAAACTACACAACAAAGTCAAGAAAATGCATAATGAAAAAGAAGCAGGAAATAATAGTCTGTTTTGGCTAAACAAACTGACAATGGCCAAATACTGTTTGCATAATAATGACTCAATTCCTGCAGCAAAGAAGATCAGGTAACAGTGGGAGATTTCAACAAGCAAATGAAATGTTCAACAGAGAAAAGGAAATCAGTTACTCTAATCCTGACATCTAAATTTTCTTTAGTTTTTTTCATGAGGATGTCCCATCCTTGGGGTTACTAAAAGTTTTTTTGTTGTTGTTGTTCTTTTAAATACTAAAATAACAAGAAGAAATTTCCCTAATGGGGCATAACAAGATCACTATTGTGGCACAAAAAGTATGGACTAATATATACTTCATGCAAGTATGTTTTTCCCTAAACTATTTCTAGCTTTGCTTTTTCTACATTTTTTGGTTTAAGATTCTTAACAACAATCCCATCTTAAAACTGACTTTAGAATTCAAAAAGACACGTGCAAAGAATGGTTACTCAAGAAACTGGAATTAAACAAATGGAAATTAGAAAGGTATTCAAGCTATACAGATGATCCAACTTGTAGATAACATGGACTGGAAGGGGACAGAACTGAGAAGGGGAAAAGACAACTCGAATGACAGATACCTCTCAGCTGGCCCACAGAGGTCCTAAGATTAGTGGAGGATCAGGCGGTACTGAGACTGGATGGAATCTACTTTGATAGGATTCTTTGCCATAGAACTGCCTTCTGTTACTACAACTGACCACTCCTCACTGTTTGAAGTTCTTAGAAAGCTCTGTGCAAGGCAATCCCCACATTCATGACCTGAACAATCTGCTCTCCACTCTGTGATACCTCCACCCTTCTTAACCCTGTCCTTAACCACAGAGCTAGGAGCCTCTCTCTCAACGTGTCAATTCCCTTTCTCACTTCCTTTTTTGCTGTTGCTTCTCTTTTCTCACCTAATGCTGGAACAATCCTTCTAGGGCAGAGCAAGGGTGGTATTAAGGTTCAGGGTCAAGTTACAGAGCATTTCTGAGCTATGGAAAAAGAGAGGCTTTGTTTTTGTTTTTTTAAACTCTGTGGTTCCCAGAAGGAATCCAGAAACGACAACATTCAAATGCAAGTCCGAAGGTGCTTTTTCAATGTATGTTGCTTATGTATACTGGGATGGAAAGCTTGCCCTTAAAACGTCTTCAGAATCAGAGAATGGTCTCTTCCCACAGGATGGACTTCTCTCTGTCCTGCTATTGGGATGGCCCTTTTGCTGGAAGGGAAGGGTAAAGGACCCCAGGATTGAGGAGAAAGTTACTGACTCTCTTAACAGTACTGCGGGGCAGGAAGGGTCTTCTTGGGGCATTCAGACACTCAGAATTTAAGGGCGGGTCAAACATCAATGGTTGGTTCATGGAAGCCAAGTTGCAGTTTGAAGCTCTTCCCTGGGTTTGTAGATTTAGAAAAGTGATAATCAAGACACTCAAATTAAAGTGATAATCAAGACACTCAAATTGCTAAAAGTTGGCCTAGAAAGGACTCAAGCCCAGACTGGGCTTTTCACAAGCTTTTTTTTTTTTTTTTTTAAATAAACAAGCTAACTTGACATTTATAAGGATCTGTATATATCAGGGGTGAAGCTAAGTAACGGACACAACCATGTAAAATAGAATATCTAGTCTTGAAGGCATAGTTTAATAAAGAGACAACTGAAATACAGAGTTCCAGCATTATGATACAGGCCAGGAAAAGTTAGCACCCAACTCTGTCCAATATATTGGAAAAAATATATTTCTTTCTAAAACAATATCTTAATCTTTAATTTAGACATCAGAGTCTCTCAACTTCTCTTTATCATAACTTATGTTTCCCAATATTATAAATATTGCCAGTTCATATGGAACTGATTCACACTTTTATATTCTTGATATGAGGAATAAAATTTATCCTCCTACCCATCAGCCCTTGTTAGTTGTCTGTAAATACTCAAATCATGGAGCAATATTGCAATAATGTTTATACTTCGGTGTTCACAGGAGTCACAGCAGAAAGTTTGTTAGAAATGCCAAGCTCAGATTCTCAAGAAATCAGATACATCAGGTCTGCCAGGGATCACAGAAATCCTTTTATATAATTATTCAATATACTTTTGAGGTCTGTGATCTAGAAAACATACTCTGAGGAACACTTTTGTAAGAGTTAAGGATTTGAGTTTTACCTTTCCCACTTACTATCTTACCATGGGGCAAATGTATTTTACTGCTGAGTCTCCCTTTGTACATCTATGAAGATAATGATCACATGTTCATTCACCTATGTGAGGTTTAAATGGGGCAAGACACACAATGCAATTATCACAGTGTAAGCTCATGTTAATTATTCAATAAAGGTGAGTTAATGTAACTAGCATTAACATTAATTAAACAAATTAGGTTTTCTAATCAAAGTCATCTGATGTGGCCTGGTTGTACCTCTCCAAGCACCTCCATTGTTCAGATGCTCAGCCACACAAATGCAAGGTGGTCTCCCTCACGTCTAAGTACTCTATGTTTTTCATGGTGACTTGTTTCAAACTGGAGTGCCAAAGGCAGTCTGCCTCCCCAAGATGCTATTAATGACATGCTGTCTATCACCAGGTTCCTGGCAAAACTGCAAACTAGATTTGATGTTGGTGCTCTACCAATTTCTGTCATTCTTCCTTTTCCATTAACACTCCCCAAACCCCTACATACTAGTGACCCATGTGACCATAAAGATGACTAAAAAGTCAGAGATGATTTGGTCACTGCGCCCTAGCCAAATTCCCAAAGATTTCGTGTATCCAACAAGATTTAAAGTTTTATGTGTTAACTCAGAATTAGTTTGCATTGTTTTATTTATATATGTAAATAGCTAATATATCAGTATTTACATATAAAATTAGGTATATATAATATACAAACTATATATACATATATTTACATCTATAGAAATAAAACCATGTACACATACATATATATTTACCCCTTTTATTACCGTATATTTTTTCAGTGTATATTCAATAAATTTGACAGATTTTTATATTTATTTTTTAATAATAATTTTATTTATTTATTTATTATAAATTTTATTTTATTTATTTATATATATTTAAGATCACTGTATTCCCTGGGGTTCTCCATCACCATATTACCCATGGACCATCATTCCTATCCTTTGTGCTCCTCCCCTCCCTGATCTCTTCCACCGCCCACCCCCTCAGCTATATGCTCTAGCTTGGTTGTTAGCTTGTTTTGACTTTTCCTCTTGACCTTTTGTTTGTTTTCCCTATATCCCATCTATAAGTGACACCATCTGGTTTCTGTCTTTTTCTTTCTGATTTATTTCCACTAATATGATTCCTTCTAGGTCCATCCATGTTATCACAAATGCTTCATATTTGAAATTTGACAGATTTTTAAAGGAACAGTTTGTTTGCATGAGTTCTTAGCAGCAATGATGCAGCAACTTCAATCATGAAGTTACATGGGCTACATACTTGTATAAAGAACTGGTACTGGCTCCTTGGTACAACTAATAATTATTCTAATGTAACATTTATGGAAAGTTTTTGAAGTTCCTTCCATAAAAACTATCAATCCATGAAGAGAAAGCCACAGAGGCTACAAAATCACCCTGGTTAGAAAGACATATTTGCAAGCGACAAAGTCAAAATCACAATTTCTACTGCTACTGAAGCAAATTAATCAAACTGAAGTGCCTGTCATAAGGGAGCTGTTTAATGCATAGCTGTTGAACAAATGTGCCAATGAAGAGTCACATCCAAAGTACTAAGAAACAGCATATACGTTATACTGCCTTAAAGCAAATCACCAAAACGAAAATAAGTTTACCATTAGAACCCAGTTAGACACTAATTCCTACAGATCACTACATTGATGACACAAATTTAAGTTACCTTTCTTTAATTTTATTTTTGCTCTAGTAAAATAAAAACCAATCTTACTTGCAACTTAATATTATAAGTCTAATTGGAACTCAAAAGCACCCTTAACAAAAAGAACTTATAAAAAGCAGTAAAAATCGATTTTACTTTCATACATGCAATCAAAAGTATAAGACACAGTATTTCCTCTATGCTTAAACTATTGCCAAACAACTTATGCCTGCTTAGATCAGCCATGTTATTTTTAAATAACTATTATTTTTAATTGACTGACACACATACACACATGCACACATATATTTTACTCATTGTCTACCTCGGGGTTCTTCCACAATCTTAATCTTCTGTGCCCAACCCACCTCTGATTTCCCCCCTCCCCTTCTCTTGCTCTATGCTTCAGTTCTGGACCAGCCATGTTATTATGTAATCTGAAAGCAGACTCACTTTGGCTTTAACGCTACTGAACCTTGTTTTAAAAACCTACTATTTTTTACTTACATTTAATTTCATTCCTGAATTTTATGAAAAGCATTTCTCCTATTTTAACATAAAATGACTTAGAGAAAAACAGACAATATGCTCAATTCAAATAATTTATATTTTGATGTGTGAATTACTGGAGATTTGAAGAGAAAAATAAAGAGTTTGAGAATGATTATTGAAGATCAACAAAATGTTTATGGTTTCAAATATTGATATCTAGTTGTTACTTGCTTCAAGTAATAATTATACCAAAGACTTTATATCTTATTACAACTTTTTAATAGCTGTACAATAAGAATTTTTTAAATGATAAATAAACCATTTCTGCTTTTCAGAGGAATGCTGTTTTCCTAGAAGCTTTTTCTTATTACTTTCTATCTAGAGTTCAAAGCCTCACCTAGCCTTAAAGAATACCATGTTGAATATATCAGTAGTTGCAGGCAAGTGTTTATAAAGATCAGATTTTCTTCTTCTCCAGAAAGTTTCTAACAGATAGTTTAACCAAGTCATGAGGTAAAAATGGTTGCTCAGAAAAGACATAGAAGAGATAATCAATAGCTAAAGCTAAGGTTTAAACTAGATCTGAATTGAGGACATTAAGCAATTTGTTGACATACTGACATAGGCGTATACAACTAGTGACCCAATGTTTACTGGGGCAAAGATCTACAGAATCAGAGCCAATCAATAATGCTGGAAGGATTAATAAACTGATTATAGTTAGTGCTGGGGAGATACTGGGACATTTGCACATGCCTTGAGTTATTGTTCTTTAGTAAACCACTAAAGAATATTTTTCTGCCTCTCTTCATTCCTTAAATCAACTTCTGAATGTGCAGAGTCTTACTAGCTCTCCTAGAGAGGTTAATTTTCTCCAGAGCTATTCTGGAGAAGAGATCTTGTTAGCTCTGAAAAAAGTAATGTTGCAAAAGTGCTAGTGATACCTGCTTTCTGTTCTCCCGTCACCACCACCTGCATGATGACAAGGACTACTGATCACACAAAAAGTAGATGAACTACAGGTACATTGTTCTTTCTCATTCATAAAATGCTCACCTACTTTCAGTTGCTTAATCCTCCTGATCATTCCTTGTTAGGTAACCTCAGCAATCAAATATTATTACCACATGTAGATGACACAGCTTCCTAAGTACAGAACAGAGGTAAGGGAATTACACTGGTCTCTTGGTTATCTGGCTAAGTGACTCTTCTGCTACAGTACTATGCATTTCAAGAAATCAAATACCTTCACTTGTAGACAAGCATTACCTGGTTTTGGGTGGTGGGGAGGAGAATGGGCTAAAGACTGGCAATAACAATGCATTCTTTTAGAACACAGTGGTCACCAGCTAAATGTATAGCGTATGATTAGCAGATTCGATGTCAGAGTATAGACAGATACACTGAATATGTGCAAGGATCAACAAAATGCTGTGCTCACAGATGGAGAGACAAATGTGCAGAAAAAGAATGAAAGTATGTGACACTACCCGAACCAGCTGCAGTGTGCTGAGATATAATAGGCGCTAGTGCACTGGAACTGACAAGCTACAAACATATCAATTATGAAATATGTGTAGCCTGACAGGATTTAACGAAGAGTGAAAAGTATTCATTTTGCTGACTAACAACTCAAGACCACAAACATTGACTGGGAGACTATAACTGGTAAGTAAGACACAGATTCCAGTGAGAGGATACAGTCAATTCACTTGTCACCGCCTCCTTCTAGCTGGACCTTCTCCAGAAGCGGTACCCTCTAAAATGTCGTCTGAACTCATTTGCATAGTTCTCTTGTGTTTCTTTAAATGAAAACTACCTTTTCTAATAGTAAAGTCTGTACACAGTCATTGTGAAGAAACTTCAAATGTAGTACAAATGAATGTCCCCATAATTCTACTCCTCAGAGAGCTCAATTCACATTTTCTAAAGACATACCTGTGTCTATGAAAATATACATTATAAGGAAATGTGCTTACGTATTTCACATGTAATGATACTATGCACAAGTGTACTTAGGGTATAAAAAAGTATAAATAGAAATCCTCTATAAACTTATTTAAACAGTAAACAGTATTAAACAGTAATGTACTTGAAAGCCTAAATGCAATCATAACATATGTTTTATCTCTTTATGATTACCTAAATTTAAGGGCAGTTTTTTCACAACTAAATATGATTCAGAATGCAAACAGATAAGCCATTTTCAAGGCTCTAGACTTATTTTCACTTAAACGTCTTTTTGTTTTTTAGAGACTAGGTCTCGCTATATTGCCCGGGGTAGTCCCGAACCCACGGTCTCAAGTGATTCCTAGCCTCAGCTTCCCTGGTAGCTGGAATTACAGGCATCTGCCACCACACCCAGCTATTTTTTTGAGACTAGGTCTCGCTATGTTGCTCTGGGTAGTCTCGAACCCGCGGACTCAAGTGACTCCTAGCCTCAGCCTCCCAAGGCTGGGATTATAGGCACGAACTACCACGCCTGGTTCACTTATACATTCTAAAGAAAATAAAATAAAAGGCCTTCATTATACACAATGAATATTTTGAATTTATCTAACGTACAGTTTTGACTAACTGTATTTGACATAAATCTAGAATTCAAATGAAAAAATCTGATTGATGAAGATTTAATGTGTCATATGTCTAGAAGGCAATCTGTAACAAAAGCTTGAATGTTTGGCCAAGAAATTTCATTTCTAGTCATTTATCTTAAAGAAATAATTAAAAGCATGCTCAAAGATTTAGTTTAAAAGGTATTCATGGTAATGTTTATAACAGTGAAAAAATCTGAAGTGGCTACCTACAAACAACTGGTTAAGTACATTAAAGCATACTTAACCGATGAACTGTTAGTGATTTAAAATAATTCTTTAGGAATATATTTACTGATATGAAAATTGTTCCCATTTATATTTATATAATTTATATAATATATTTCACATTTATATTTATATATATGCACATATATATATTCCTTAAGAAATATATTGTATATTTTGAGAGTTAAATTAATATTATATGACCCAGGCATTCCATTCCTCAGTATTTAACCAAGAGAAAAGAAAGCATATATCTGTACATAGGTTTGTACATGAACATTTACAGTGATTTTATCTGTAATAACAAGAAACTGGAAACAACCCAAATATCCATCAACAGGTGAATGGATAAAGAAATTGTAGTATATCCTAGCAAGGGGAAATGACTCAACAATAAAAAGGAACTAGTTACTAAAATATCCAGCACCATGAATGTATCTTATAATAATTATGCTGATGTTTGAAAGAACCAGAGAAAAATGAAGTATATGCTATAGAATTCCATTTAGATAGACTTCTAGAAGACTTCTATCTAGTGATAGAATTCAGATTAGTGGTTAGCTGGTAATGAGGGGGTTGAGGAGAACAGGTGGGAGGGAAGGATTACAAAGGGATATGAGGAAACTTTTGGTGGGGTTGGCAGACACATTCATTATCCTGATTATGGTGACGACTACATGGGTTAACAGATAAGCCCAAACTTCCCCAGCTGATACATGTACACAAACAATACTTATACTATCATCCCACTGCTTTGCTTGAAATACAGAACACAAATGGAAAAGTGCCTAAAAATATCATGGTGCAATTGGATGAATTCTTATAAATAGCCATAAAATAACCATGACTAAGATCAAGAAACAGAACTTTTCTAGCACCCCAGAGGCACTTCCCCCACATTTTCCCTTCTAAGTACAACTTCCTTCTTCTCCCACAAGTAAGTAGTTCTGATTTTTAGGGTAATCATTTTTTAAAAATTAATTGTGCTGCCTCAGCATATGCCCCCAATGATATAGCATAGTCTTTATATGTTTTTGGACTTCACAGAAATTAGAATGTATTCTTCTGTGTCTCTTTTCTCTTCCTCACTACGTCTTTGAGAATCACTCACATCGAGTGTGAGTTGGTACGTTGCAGAATACTGTCCTGTTATTTTTTGTTTGTTTTTAAGAGACTAGGTCTCACTATGTTGCCCAGGGTTATTTCGAACCCATAGGACTCAACTGATCCCCAGCCTCAGCCTCCCAGGCAACTGGGATTACAGGCACACGTCACCACATCCAGGTTAGAATACTGTCCTGTTATATGGCTACGTTACTACTGTATTTATCCATTCCACTGCTGATAGGTGTTTTAGACTTCCCTGCTTGGGACTATGAAAAACACTATTTCTATGAAACTGGCCAAAATACATAAAACAACTATTTTCACACACTGGGCCACAGGCAACAAAGGACTGTGATCCCTGAGAAAGGGAAGATAAATCAAGCGATACCTATAGTCTCCTGGTTTTCTGTTCGGAAGCCTCTTGGCAGGGACATAGATCCATGCAGGGCATGGCTGCCTTATGAGCAGAGGAGACAGAAACTGGGTTGTAGAAGTCTGAGGTTCCTGGCAGATGTGGGGCAACATTCTGGAGAAGAGGGGGATAGGCAGGGGAAACAGGTTTACAAATCTGCATAGAGGTGCCTTTAAGCCCCACTAAGTATTCAGACATGTGTGGACAGAACAAAATTCTATAAAGTCAGGAAAAGAACCGTGAGAACTGACGTGCTATGAGCCCAGTGGTTCTCAGTGCTCTCAGAGGTCTGAGAACCATCCAGAGCACTCAGAGAAGGCCCTGGAAAGACCACACTGAGTAATGACCTAAACTAACTCAAGTGTAAAGGTTAGACTCTAACATCTACTCGAACAAAACTGGAAATGATCCAACAGAATTACAAGAACTGTCAACTGCCTACCAAAATCCAACACACTTTAAAGGAAGGCAATAAAATCCAGAAACTTGACAATATTAAGTCCACAACATCAGGCATTCAGTAAAAAAAAAAAGAACGAAACATATGAAGAAGGAGAAAAATGTAACCTATAATCAGGAGAAAACCAGAAAACAGACCTAGAAATAATGGCAATGATGAAATTATCGGACAAAGACACTAAAAACAGCTCTTTCAACTATGTCCAGGTATTTAAAGGAAAATATGTAATGAGGAAAAAAAGAACTACCCATGGATGAATAAATTAAGTTTAACACCTTGTCAGAGATAAGGGAATATATCCTATCTTAGAAAAAAAAAATAGGAAATAAGAGAGAAAACAATTTATTTTGGAAAAAAAAATTAGCTGTTGATATACAAGCCCTAATCAACTTGAGAAACCAGAAGCCTTTGCGATAAATATGAATCAATATGATTTATCCAGAAACCCCCCCCCCCCAAAGGCTCAGGGACTAATGACACAAGATCACTTGCAAGTTGGTGTGAATAAAGCTAAAAGAACGGTCTTGTATTGGAGGCAGTTAAAAAGCACTTCACCACAGATCCCCACTCTCATTTTATGTAAATTGGTAAATGTTCTGACTTCTAATAGAAAACCAGAGGCTTAATCTCTTAGCTACAAACAGAGGTTCTTTAGACACAGGGGCAGTAAGCAGTTGAGAACAGGAATACTGTACTGATACAAAGGGAATAAGCAAACATCTACCAGCCACTTGTCTCACTCTTCCTTACCTATATAGAAAGCCAAAACTATGGAAACCAGACCTTTACCTTCTAGGTAAAATCTCTAATAATCTATCAACTCAAGGGTAAAGACATAAAAGAATTGCCAGTGAAAGAACACAGTCAGATCACAATTACAGTAAAACACAGAGCTGACAAATCCCATCCATGGTCTTGGTTTCAAGTCAGCTGCTAATTTCTTGCTCTAGACAAGGAATACGTTTAGAAACCATCTAAAGAAACCTTCTAACATAAAATATATAAGACGAAACATAAACGCCAGAAGGGAAAAAATTCAACTTGGAGGGAAAAAATGAGTACATATGCAAAGAGAAAGTATTTTAAAAATCTGTTCTGAGAGCTCACATAATAAAATCATCAAGAAAAAGGTTTTTGAACAGGAACAATCAGGGAACAAAATAAACGCAGAGACACTAAAAATGCAGACAAAAGAAAGGTCGGAAAATAAAGTTTATCTCGAAACCCCCAGAAAGCAAAGTGAAAAAAGGAAAACATGGGAGGGGGGCAGTTAGGAGGGCTAGTGTCTGAAGAACTGCTTCATGGTAGAGAAAACAGAGAATATGAGAAGGAGACCCATCAGCTAAGTAAGTCAAGGCTGTCCCTGGAACTGAAGGCTTTGAATTTCTAGTAAAAAAGGGACCACCTAGTAGCCCAGCACCTTGAAGCAAAAGAGACTCATACCCAGGCACTTTACTGTTAAGTTTGAGAACACTGAGGAGAAAGCGCAGATCTAACATGCTCACCCCCAGAAAGTAATTCACCATAAAGGATCAAGAACTGAATCGCTTTGGGCTCTTCCAGAGCAATCTTGGAGACTGTGAGACAACGGAACAATGTTCTCATCATTCTGAGGGGGAAGTACTTCCAACTTAAAATTCTGTTCCAAGACAAACTCTTGAGTATTCTGGTCCACATGCAAGGTCTGAAGACATGGAATATCTCAGAGAATGTCCTCCTACACAACCTTTCTTCAAATTTCTGCTCAAATATACATCAGAGAGGTTTTCCTTGACCAACTTTGATAAAAGAACAAATCTTCATCCTAGACCCCTATCTTCCTTACCTTCCTTTCTTGACTCGGAAACCTGTGCATATTTCCTTTTTATTCCCCAACCTGAAACATTATCACTAAAAGAAGTTTCAAGAAGGCCAAGAATGCGTCCATTGATATGTTCTTAGTATCTAGAACCTGTCTGATATCCAGCAGACCCTCAATCAACAATGTATTGCTTTGATAGAAAAAAAATTTTTACAAAGTAGACAATGAAGCACAGAGCATTCATGGGTGAGAAGAGCAGTAAGGCCTTTTCTGAAATATAAGATCTCAGAGGTTTAATCAGAGGCCTCTTTCTGAAAGCCAGAAAAAAATATTCTCCAAAGAGGGGTGAGAAAATCTTCCCATGTACTGTGTTTTTCCCATTTTATCTTAAGTGGGAAATTCTTCTCACCACCTTAATTAGCAGATTAAATCTACCTCTGGTTCTCCCCCTTTAGCAAACAAAAAAGCAGCTTTCTCTGAATTAATTCAATCTTACTGAAATGCCTTAATACAATGATTCACTTAGCTGAAATTTCTCCTGAAAGAAACAGAACACAGACTGCCAAAAGCCTCATATTAATAGGATTCGGCTGGGTATGGTTATGGCCAAGATCAAAATAGCTGATGCTTCTCTCTCTCCCCCTTCACTGTAGCCGAGCTGCAGCTGCAGCTGCCAGACATGGGAGAAGCTCACTGCTCACAGCACAGAATGTCAGCTTTGAACCATAACTCGAGGCAGCCTGCCAATAATCAGCAGGAGATAGCTGAAATTAACACAGAAGTTAACAGGAAAACTGGACTGCCTTTCAGAAACTTGTCTATTCAATTAAGGCCTGTTATGCGTATATTTCCAAACATATGAAGCTTAAAAATAATTTATTTAATCGTCTCTGACAAATCCATTTCATTCATCAAATGTTCAGAATCAGACTTTGTTCCCTGAGATTTACAGGTTTCAACATTTCAGACGCAGAAAACTGACTGCGAGGTCCTTTGGTGCGGGGGTGAGTCACTCACCTTTTCCCCTTTGAAATCCTCAGCACTAGTCATACTCTCAAGCATACGAAACTCAGTAAACTCACACTACCCCCTCATTTTCAGAAGACGCTGAGGCTCAGATAGGTTACAGGGCCCGCCCTGGGATGTTCCTATGAGATCTGGGGATAGTACACAGACCTTGTTCCAGACTTTTCCTCTTATGTCTGATCCACTTCAGACAAAGGGGACACAGAGAGCAACATCAACTCCTTGAATCATGAGTCATGTTGGCTGGCTCCTTTGCGTAGTTATTAGTCTTCCTAAAAGTTAACTAGAAAAATTTACAAATAGTTCAATTACCTCTTCAAAGGTAATTCTAAGAGTCTAATAAAGATTTAAAAGGAAAGAGCCTAAATTTTACATCTAATTTTGTCTGTGTGCATTCAATACCTGCATATCCTTTCCCAATATATACCAATTTAATCTTTACCTTGACCACGACCACCTCAGAGGTGTGGAGGCAACATTTGCTCCATATCTGCACAGTAGATTGTGCTGAGTTAATAAAGCTCATCTAACATCTGACTGGGAGGTGAATGGAAAGGCAGACAGAGGCTGCATTATTATACCAAGTCTATACCCATTTCCTAAGTTTTACACTGATGGCAATGGAGAACCACAGAAATAGATCAAGCAGAAAACCGTCAGGATCAGCACTGCATTTTAGAAAGGCAATTTCGGCAGCAACACAGAAGATGGATTAAAGAGGGGCAAATCTGGAGGCCAGAAGGTCACAGGTTGCCCCAGCCACTTGAGTGAGACGTGAGGAAGGCCCCAACTGCAGCAAACTGAGAGAAGCTGGAAAGTGACGAGATTTGAACAGGACTACCACTGGAATATTGGTCAATAATTTAAAAATCCAAAGAATTAAAACTTAAAGTAGCGTCATATCGGTATTAGAAAGTGATTAAAAACTTTTCAACTGTATTTAAACACATATTAAGAGGCAAATGGGGGACTTTTTTTTTCATTGCTGTCATGCTATTAACATAGAACCTGCACACTCTTCCTGAGGTTCTCTGAGAACCTCAGGATCCCAAGGATCTAAAGGTATATTGGCTCAAACAAAGTCCCTTTTCAGTCACTACAGTTAGCATCCTAATATGCTCCCACTGAAAGGGAAAGACAGGAAATGAATCAATAAACCTCAGGCACATGCTTGGCCTAGAAAGACACGGAATATCAAGGCACAAAAATCTGAAAACAAAGGCCTTGGGTAATTTAATTACCAAGCCGGAATCTGCTGACTGCCGGTTTAATTGTTTGAACATTTCCCAAGTTGTCTGATGAGGTGGCCCCCCTAAGATTTTTGCACCGTTGGCTGCCTGTGAGCACAAGGACAAGCATGAGAAATCATTCTAAAGACTGCAGGAATCTTCAATAACTTTCCTTTATCACACCTGTGATTTCAAAGGAAAAATGTAAAGCATCAAACCTTGGAGTAATAAATAACCCCAGGCTCTTTGTAGAACATTCATTTACCACTACATAGTCCATGCTGCCAGATCAAGAAAATAATATCCTTCAGAGATGAGCACCAACCGCTATGTAAGAATTGGCAAACCAAAATTACTTGGATTAAAGTTATATGCTCTTATTTACCATTATACTCTAAAAGGTTATTTTAGGGATGTGTGGGTGGAGAAGAATGTCACTGTAGGGTGGTAACAACCAGTAAGTGCTCAAAAACTACTCAGCACACTAGAGGAAGCCAATTTTCTCCTTGATTTAGTTAGCCTCTCCACGTTCTTGTTCAGCCCCTGAAGAACAGAGCAGCAGAAAACTCCTTTCAAAAAATGAACAAAGTACCTCAGACTCCACAACCTAGCAGAGTGCTCACCCGTTGGCTTCCGTGAATAAACAGGTGGGTAAGACCAGAGGAGGCTATGACACCATTCACTCAACAGGTGTTTCTAAAATGCTGTGTACTGTGCTAAGGTCTTAGCAGAAGCTTACAACATAGGATGGACAAAAAGATACCCACAAAGACTTTAAATAACAATGGAAGGCAGTATGCAGATCAATTCTAAAATGAGTTGTGCAGGAGAGAGAAGCATAATGGCTTCCATAAGGGGAACTCAATGCAGACCGAATTAACTAAGAAAGTCTATCAAAGAGCTGGTACTTTCTACTGAAAGCTAGATCTTTAACAAAAAAAAAGGCAGGGTATGAATACGTGGCAAATCTAGGCCTTGCTAGAGCTCCAGATCAAAAGGAGCACAGATTGGAGAGGAGAAATTTATGGTATTTGAAGAACCAGTATGAAGGCCAGCCTAGTTATGGGTTCTGTGGTCACTGGATTTGATTTGGTCATTAGATTTGGTGAGGAGTTCAACGGGCCAGCTGCCAAAGCACTGAACAGGAACCCGAAGAGCTCGGAAACAAGGAGAGCACACAGGGCCAAAGCAACACAAGAAGCTATAAGCAAGGACAGGCACCATCCACCATAACAAACAAAACCATTACAGCTTTGCCTGTTTCTAGCTTGAATAACAGCATGAAATGCACGATCTCTATCAGTACGCAATGCAATTAACGGACAGGTCCAAGAAGATGAGGGGAGACCAAACATCCTTCAGGCAGAAGAAACAGTCACGTACAGCCACCGGTATTTCCAAGAACGTCAGGAAGACGCAGGAGTAGAGAGGAGTCATGGAAAGCACAGGCTTTGAAGCCGGACGACAGCTTCAGATCTTGGTGATTGCTACTTACTTGCTCCACGAGGCAGGCAAATTGTTTAGTCTCTCTGTTCCTAAATGTCCTCTAAATATAAAATGGAGAGAATAACAGTCCCCAAATTACAAAGCACTTGCGAGGAGGCAATGAATGGCACAGGATAGAGAAGGGACAGAGTGCACAACCCAGAGTGTGATGAGTGTTCAAGAAAGGCTCATCTTTCGTGTAGCGGTCCCTGTCGGTCTTGTTAAGGAGCCTGGACTTCATTTCAAAAGCAATTAAGGCTGAAAAGTTTTAACTGACTTTGTCTTAGAAGAGATGGTGACTTCGTACCTGCAACCAGGGATAATCTATTTTAGAATTTATTATCGGGTAAGTTTTGTCCTGAAGAGCAGATACCTTCCTTTCTTCTAGACAAAACTCCGAAAATGACCACAATCTTCTGTTGGCTCCAGCTTAGCGCCAAATCTGTAGCTCTCAGGTCCGTGCTGGCTGCCATCTTCAGTGCCTGCTCCAGGGTCGTGTCCTTCTCCGACCATGTATTTTCTGATTCAATTCTTTATTCCTATTTATATTTTAGAATGACTGTTTTCGTACTAGTTTCCATTAAAGAGATTTCAACCCTTTGGGAAATGATATGCAATATAATTAACCAAATAAAAACAAAGGGTGTAAACACCGTCATCATGCACTGTATATGCATTCCCAGCAGGCTACCAAAATCACTCTTTTGGCATAAACCTAGTCAGATGGAGCTAGAAACCAGATGGCACAGGAAACCTCCCTCTATGCAAAAAAGCAGCAGATGAGGACAGTGCAAAGACCCAAGGCCTTTCCTGAATTAGCAGGGCACAGTCAGGGCAGTCAGTGCCAGCAGCAGCACTTGAGAATGGTAAGCTGCTGCGAAGTTATGTTCAGGCTCAAGGCTGGTTTTTCACTTGCTATGAATGTTTTCACTGAAAACATTGCACCCTCGTTCAGAGCCTTCAGGTGCTCCACTGTTCTATTTTTCTCAGATCCCTCTGTGACTTCACTCTGCTCCCTTCTGTACCTGGAATTCACAGTCATTCCAACCCTGACCTCTCTGTACCCAGAGAGGCTGCCTTTGACCTTCCCCTGCTCCGATCCCTAACCGGGGTCACTCATGAGGTGATGTTTTCATCCTCCTGAGTTGGAAGACACTGCTGACTGTGAGTCTACCATGAACTCCCACACTGCTAATTACTGATGCTTTCATTCATCCCTTGAGTGCCGTGTGAGCACCGCCAGCTGCTCGAAACCCTTCCCGGCCCCACGGGCCTAATGTGCTGTGCTTTCCCTGCTGCCTCATCTGCTGCATTACAGAATGAATCAAATTTACCCTGTATTGACAAACTAATCCTCCTTGTTGCCACAAAGGGCATCTGCAGTTAGAGTCCCCACACAGCTTTAGGGCTCAGCGGCTCCTCACCGACGTTCACCTTCAGAGAAGGAAGACCTCTGCTGTCTCTCCCTAACTGCTCGGGATCCCATTGTCTTCTTGTCCACCTCAGACCTCATTTTACCACATGTTCTCGCCTTTCTTCTGCCTTGAAAAGCCCGAAAGTTTTCTAACATCCTTCTCCCTTTCCTCGCTACCCACGTGTCTACAACTTCTTGAAATCTGGTCTTAGTTCCTAACTGATAGAAAGGCAGTTGCTTCATCTGTGCTCTCTTCATGACTAAATTTATCCTTTCTCACCCCTTTATTTCAAGCTCTTTCACCCCCTTGACTAATCAGGCCAGAAACTGTCCTTATTTCCCAAGGTATTCTTCTATTTCTCCAATTTCATTTCTCCCACCTGCCTTTCAAAACCACATTCTCAGCCTCTTAGAGCTCTCATTATTAAATACAACTTCACCCATTACTTCCACACAGGCAATTCTCAGATTTATGCCTCTACTATTAAACTCTCCTTTACTGAGAGAGAAAGGCTTTACTGAGGCACACTTTACATACAGAAGGATGCGAATTCCTTAAGCCACTTACTTAGATAAAATCTGATAACTGTCCAGTCTGTATAAACACCACTCAAAATGAAGATAAACATTTTCATCACCCAAAATAGTTCCCTCTCGTCCCTTTTTGGTCAAATCTCCCCTCTTCCAAGAAAAAGTGGAAAGAGGCAACAACTTTTCAACTTCTGTTACTATTAGTGTTGCTGATTCTAGAATTTCATGTAAATAGAATCAGTCACTATATTCTTTCATCTCTAGCTTTTACTCTGTAAAATTTGTTCATGTTGCTGCATGAACAGTAGTTTGTCCTTTTTATCATTTTGTTGTCTTTCAGAGCATTACTGTATCAAGTTTTGGATGAAGTCATCTGCTGGTGGGCACTGGGCGGCTATTGCTTGTGGAAAAGGCTGCTATGGACATTCTTCTGTAATTTGTCTCAGGGGCACTGAATTTTTCTGGGTTAAGCACCTAGAAATGGAATTACTGGGTAATAGTTTGCTTTTATAAGAAACTGTTCTCACTGTGTGCGGTGGCGCACTCCTTTAATCCCAAGCCTAGGAAGGAGGCCAAAGGTAGGAATCACTTGAGTCCATGGGTTCAAGACCCCCCCCAGACAACATAGCAAGACCTAGTCTCAAAAAATAGCTGGGTGTGGTGGTGCGTGCCTGTAATTCCAGATACTTAGGAGGCTGAGGCTGGGGATCAGTTGAGTCTGTGGGACTGGGACAACCCCAGGCAACATAGTGAGACTTAGTCTCAAAAAAATAAAAAAAAAGAAAGAAACTGTTCTCTCAGGTTGTTGAATCACTTTACACTTACACAAGCAATGAGTGAGAATGCTAGTTGCTTCATGTCCTTACTAACATTTAGCATGGTCAGTTTTTTTCAATTTTATTTTTAATTGATATGCAATGTTATCTGTGGTTTTTAATGTGCAATTTCCCTACTAATAATGTTGACTACTTTATCATGTACTTGTTGACCATTTGTGTATCTCATTTTGCAAAGTGGATGCTTCATCTTTTGCGTGCTGTTAAATATGGTTGGTTGACTTTATAGTTAACTTAATTTTGTCTTTTGAATGTCTTATGTTTCCATATATTCTATAGCTAACAATTTATATCAAATTAAATGCAGTGATATTATTTTCAATAGTATAGTCAAAATTAAAATTTTAATTTCTCAGTTAGGAGGCAGAACTCTATATTGCTGTCAAGTGCATCATAAACATTCTTCAATCACATTTACCTTAGATCTTAACCTGATGTTTCCCTCGACAGTCAGTAAGAACTCTTGACAGGTAGAGGTATTAATTAATATACAGGTTCTGAGATTGCATGGTTCAAATTTGGACTGTGCCATTTATTCACTGTATGACTTTAGATAAAATATTGAATCCTTCAAGTGTCTAGCTTATAAGGTTTCTATAAGATTTAAGTCAGTAAATTGCATAAAATACTTTAAATGGGACCAAATAAAAAGGGAGCACTTGATAAATATTACTCGCTGTTACTATAAGAACTGGAGGTGTGTTCAGACTTAAATATGATTCTGACAATAAACACCTTTATTTAAGCATTCAGTGTCTTACAGTTAAGTAAAACAGTTTGCTAAACAGGCTCTGTTCTTTTCTAATTTAGACTACACATCACTGCTGGATTTAGCTTCCTAAAAGAGTCCTTACACATGTTACCACTTTTTCGCTTACCATTGCTTTTGGTTCCCTAATGCCAACGCTAACAAATAACCTTAACCCTTATCCAAACACTCAAGGTCCTTAAACACCTCTCCTAACATATGCTTCCCACACAGAGGAGTAGCAGGAGAATCCAAAAGGGATTTAAAAGATTATACCAAAAATAGGAAAGTCCAGAAGGAGCAATATTAAGTATATTACTTAGGGAAATGTAAGTAAGTCCAAACTAATCAGCTAGAAGTGAAAATGGTTGCTTCTGAGGAAGGGAAAATGGGGGTGAGAAGAAGAATGAGAAACTGGTATTTTTGGTAACAACTCACACAGGGTCATTTGGCTTCTTAAAATAGTAAAATACATAATAAACTTCTAAAAATAAAAACAAGATAGAAAAATACAGAGGAAGGCAGGAAGGAAGGAAGGAAGGAAGGAGGGAGGGAAGGAAGGAAGGAAGGATGGAAGAAAGGAAAAGGAAGGAAAGGAAGGAAAGAGGGAAGGTTACTAATTAACTGAAGCAGATAGTATAATGTGCAATTTAGTTATCTATGCATAGACCTAGCTAAGGTACATTTCTTAGTGGAGTTACCTGATTTATAGACTGAGGAGTATGAATTTTAATCAAACAACAGGAAGGTAAGTGAAGGTTAAGGAACAAGGTAATGACATAATAAAAATAATATTTTGGGAAGATGAAGCAATAGTTATATCAGAAATGTGCTTGACTGGGAAAAATTAGGGATGGTAAAACATGAGGTCTCCACTAATTGAGACATGAGGTGATGAAAGCTTTGATCAGGGTGATGATTGTGGAAACAGAAGAATTTAATTCCAAGTCATTTTTTCAAGGACACAGGGTATGGTTGTTGGCCAACTAAATATGAATAAAGGAATACTTGTAAAGTTTCATAAAGAGTAATTCCAAAGTTACAAACAGGAAAGATAAACCCTAACTTATAGTTTTTAAATGTTATCATTTAAAAATAGTGTTTATGCCATTATTGTCCATCTCAATCAACTCACTCCAAACATTCTGGGTTCAGAATTCACTAAAATCTTATATGAATTTTCCACAACTTGATTAGAGTCCCATGGACTACATCTTTTCAGTTCTATTTTACAACCCCTTATGGGTTCCACGTCAGAAAATGGCTGGCTACCAGACTGTTCTTTCCTTCACTTATTTAAACTCACAGTTTATTCTGTCCTATCTTTCATATTTACCCTAGATATTATGCATTAAAAGTAAATGTTATACAGTGGAATGCTCCAAATTATGCTTCAACTTAGAAAAAACGTGACCTGACTTTATCAAAGGTTTTAGCAAGAAAGAGCAATTACGAACATTTCATTTTCATAGAATGACATCTAACAAGTAATAGCTATTTTTCATTTACTGCTAAAACTATAGCCTGATGCTTCAAAAATATTCAAATGGTAAAGACTTAAAAATAATTTCCTCAACTCCACTAGACCCTAAATATTCCCACTTCTTTTTCCCTTTTATCCCCCAGGAGAAATTCTTGAAGATTTGCCTATTTTGTTTTCTCATTTGCTCTTAAAATCCCTATTCTAACTCTTGGTCCACTTGTTTGCTCCACAACTGCCTAATCAACTGCCAAATACAAGGGACTGTGGTGGAGAACTTCTGGGTCCCATGATTGTGGGTGTGGTGTGATGACATACATCTGAGGAGGTATGACCCTATAGTCTGAATCATATACAGTGTTGTAACCAAGGCTATCTAAAATAAATAAATAAGGAAGGAAAAAATCACAAATTTTTAACTCTCTAAATTCACTTTGGATAGTTGCTATGTCCTCAAATTCACTAATTTTTTATTCTGCAATGTCTAATTTGAAACTGTGTCCAATAAAGTTTTCATCTCAGATATTGAAATTTTCAGCTCTATTAATTGACTAGGGCCCTTTCCTTAAATACATCTTCCATATCTTTACTTAGTGTTTTTTGTTTGTTTGTTTTTTAAGAGACAAAGGAACCAAGTCCACAAAGGTTTAGCAACATGTGTGAGGCCTTTAGTTATTAGCTCATGACAGTGCAAGATCCACAATGACAGTGACTGCTATTTAGGTCACCACTGAATCCCCAATACTTGTACAATGCCTGTGACATAGTAAAAGCTCAATAAATACTTGCTGAGTGATCGTTCCCCTGGAGAGAAAGGTAAAAAGGAAGATAAAAGGAAATGAAATCTCACCTGTAATATGACTGAAAGTTTTTCCCTATCTTTAATTCTCCAATTTCTTTAGCAGACAAGAGAATCAAGCAATAGTTTTACTGTCACAAATATAAGAGAATAAGTCATAGTCTGTTTTCAACTTACTGGAAATTTTATTATATTCTAATGACTAAAATTTCCTAATTCATGCTACCAACTTTTAAACAAGCAGAACAGACAGAAAATACCCTATTCATGAAGATAAGTCACACCTTCGGATGAAAGTCAAAGAAAAAGCTTACCAAAAATTTCCCCATTTTTGGCATATTCTGTCACGAGGTACAGCATACTTTTGGTCTCCATTACCTATTGGTAAATAATTCCGTATTAGTGTGATAGGAAAGGACTGCAAATATCCCAACATCATCTAAATCAACAACAGAATGGAAGTTAAAAGCATTTCAGAAGCCAAAGAAGTTTCCGAGACTGACAATATCCTCACATGAACACTTCGGGAAAGCATCCCATCTTCCTTGTGGGATGCACTGCCTAGCACCTCAGGCCCCAGCTCAGACCGAGTGAATAAAAATTTAAGATTCTGACAAAGTTCCCAGGTGATTTTTAGGCACATTCAAGTTTGAGAGAAATACTAACATGTATAGCTCTCGTTGCCCGGGGTACCATAGACTCAAGCAATCCCCAGCCTCAGCTTCCCAGGTAGCTGGGATTACAGGTGCACGCCACCATGCCCAGCTATTTTTTCGGAACTCTGTCTCACTACAGGCCCCAGGCGGAACTTGAACCGCCATCCCTAGCCCCAGCCGCTTCATAGGCTGAAGCTTACAGGCACGAGTCACCGTGCCCAGCCCTATGCATAACAGACTTAAGATTTCACTGACTCTTCTAGCTTTGTGCTAGCCTCTGATTAAAAGAAAAACAGAGCTCCCTACATCTGGCCTGTAGCCTAGTTAATCTAGAACAATTCCTCCTGCTATATATTGTCACAAAGTACTCTCATTTAAAAAACATTGTTCAAAAGCTTCTTCACAGCTGCACTGCTGCTACAGCCTTTATTTAAATCAGCTTTCTAGGTTCAGAAATGAAGTAACATTGTCACAAACTTGATATTTCAAATGTAGTACTGAATTGAATTTATAGTCTCAGAAAGAAAGGATTTTAGTTTCTTCTCTGTCACATCCTTTTATTTACTGATATGTTTAATTTAACCATCTATTGAAAGGCTGAAAAGAAACCTTGCTCTAACATATAGGTTTAGGGCTATTCCCTATCAGGCCAGAACACTGATAACTATCTATAAATGAGACAAGTCAAAAAGTAAATCAATGATAGCTGATTATTTGGTTTCAATGAAGACAGAATTATGTGGTCATGGCAGTTTTAACCTCAGGTAGGTTACGGTTCATCAGAGGTTTCTATAGATGTGCTTACTTTCTCATAAATGTCCTCTTTAGGAATTAGAAATAAAAAAAAAAAACCTTAGAGGGAAAAATTCACTCACACAAATTTAACCGACTAGGCCCTGTGAGGTTTACCATTTTAGGAACAGCTTGAATGGCACCTCACTGTCTGTCACTCTGATAATGCAATAAATAGCCTCACAGCCTTTTAATAGAAAGTTGTCAAGTCAAATACCTATACGTAGATATATGAGCATATACTTGTATGCATATTATGTATCTATGTATACATCAAGTACAGAGAAACTGTTGTATACTTGTGTCACAGCATAAGTACATTATGTAATTGTAAAAATGCACCTATAAAATAGACATAATTAGTGTATCATAATTCTAATGTTTCTTACTATCTTTCAAGGGACACGTGCTAGAACCCATTTGAGTGCTAGCACTCTCTCTCTCAAGTGAGAAAAAAAAAGGTCAGAGTTTTCAGCCGGTTTCTGTGTTGTAAAGCTCATATCACTGTCACTGCTTTGAGCTACCAACATGATATTAATTGATTGGCAGAACTTCTGAAAATCTAGTAGCTTTTCCTCACAAGCCAGTACAGGTGGAGTCCAGCATGCCAGGGCACACACATCATTCTTTGGAGATCTAAGTCATAGGCAAGCACACTGCAGTAGTTTAAAAATAGTTCTCCAATATTGAAATTCTACATATGAATGAATAGAAATATAAAGGAGTTTTGAGTAGCATTATCATGAAAATGTTATCATAAAAATCTGAGGGAGTATTTTAAAAGTATGAAATGGGTACAGTTTATTGAACAAAAAGTATATGTAAGCAAAGTTGATTTTTCGAAAAATGGCTCATTTACTTCATTTGATAAAATAACACATATAAAATATAAGATTTGGCAAGCAATATACTACTTTAATCTTTGTATTTCATGAGACTTGCATACTTCATTTTTTCAGATGAGCAATATTGGCATTTCCTCAGCAAGGGTACTAACAACAGGTCTAGAAGAGTATCATAAATGAATAACTGCCAACTTTTTAAACGAATGAGTTCCAAATTTAAGACAACTTAAAAAATAGTTATTAGTAGCTTTTTGATTTCTTCATTTTTACATTTTTTACGATTTCTTAATTTATATAAAGAAACATGGATGTATCCAGTGTACCAAAGACATAAGACTGTTTATTTTGAGATTAAAAAAAAAAACAAAACACTGACATAAAAAAGTGACAATGCCTCACTAGATACTGGAAAAGTATTAAGTAAGATTAAGTAAGGCATACCTGATAAAGTTTGATTATGTTAGGATGGTCTAAGAGCTTCATTATTTGTACTTCTCGGTAGATTTTCTCAAGATTCACTGCATCCAGTTGAGATTTATCTATTATTTTTATTGCCACCTGTATCCCAGATACAAATAAATGTAATTAGTATACAATAACCACTTTCCAGTTAAGAATCTGAAAAACATAATCTGACACTTCACCTACAGGTAACCAGGATAAGTCTGGTTACTGGTCTAAAGTCAAAGCCCATTCATTTATTAGACACCTATCATATTAAGATAGAGGGGTAGATTTTGATGGGAGAGTCTTCATTGTGCTATCAAGATGAACCCTGTGACATTTACTTTAATAAAACATTTTTCTTTCATTATTACTATATGGCTTTTTATTCCATTTAAAAACCAAAGAAAAAAATCTCAGCAGTTTCAGCTAGTTATGTAATTGCACAATACTGATAAACAAATGGTCAGTGAAGTAGAAGCCAGTTTCTATTGTACTATGATTTCCTTTTCTAGAAAAGCAAATGATAGGTTCCAAGAAAACATAGACATACATTTCTGGAAAAGAAACTGAATATAGTTTTAAAATTCACGTACATGAAAAAATAGCAATTGGATTACATTTTGTTTTCAAAATCAAAGTGCAAAATTCAAATGTTGGTAATGACACATATTTTTACTAACTTAAAGAAATTTGATTTTTAAAATACGTGGCCTTTTCCTGTCCTAACTAGACAGGAATCCTAAACCCACCAAGGTTAAGAATTTGATGATGAATAGGTAGTCAGAAATAAACAATCACATATTTCTCCAATCACCAAAAGGAACTGATTTTTTAAAAATTAATAGCTATCTGGAAGAAAATACAGAATTAAGATTTAGATAAAATTTTCAGCGAACTGAGAACCACCTTCTTAGCTGCTCTATTCTCTACTGTTCTCTTTTAAAGTTCTACCAAAAGGTTTCCTTCTTACCTTTCTCTAATTCTAATTTGCTGTCCACAGTGTCCTGATTTGAATTAATTGTAACCCACAAAAGAACCCCAGGTTTCCAAGAGGAAATCAGATTACTAAATATAATGTGTAAAATTAAATTTATTGCCTAAGAAGAAAGGCAGTAATAGTTCCTCCTCTGGGCAGTGAAGTGCACAGGTTTTGCAATAACTATTTTCATAATGTTTGGTGGTAGTTCACTGACTTTCATAATCAAACTATTCTAGCAAGTAGAAGGTACAAAACTTTGGCAGATAAGTAGATTAATAATGCACTTGCTATCAGAGACATTGCTGGATCACCTCAAATCTCAACACACTTAATGAGATCCTGCTCCCCTTTGCCCAGTTAAAACTATGATAGAATAAATATTCTATCATACACACACACACACACACACACACACACACACACACACATACATACACACACAGAGCAGGTGTGTGAGAGAGAGTGAGAGAGTGAGAAAGAAACTCTGTCACTGTGGGTAACAGCTGTCAGATAAAAAGATAAGTACACTTAAACACAAGACACTTAAATTTCTAAAATATTCCTTGTGGGAAAAATGATATTTCACAGATACACATATTTTGAAGAAAATATCACATCCTACAATTTCTGGGGTGCAACTAGATACCAGCACCCCTCCCTCAATAAAGTTTTTATAATTAAATGAGTCAGCACTACCTAATAAAGAAAAAAAGAACTGGAAAGAAAATGATGATGATTTTCAAATTTTTATTATTTACAACATCTTGAAATCACATTTAATGTTAAAGGAAGAGTTTGGATATTAAATAACAATGTAATATATCACTAAAACATATCTCTCTTTACTCTTTTGGAACTTTGGCCTCAAACAAGTGAAAATGTGAAAAATATATGTTATCTCTGCTAAACTCCTCCAAATAATTTAGCACAGAACTCTTTTCCAGCATTTCCCAGAAATATAATAATAATGAGGAGGAGGACAACTTTCACAACAGCATGGCACTTTACTGAGATACCTTACATATTTCGTCTCATCTGTATCTTAAATGTTATGCAGAAAATAGAACAAACAATATACCCATAGTTGTGAAATCAAGGTTCAAAAAGTGCTTCATAATCTACAAGAGCACACTTATTGGGAAAAAGACCATAAGCCTTCTAACTCCAAGTTCAATCTCTTCACCATTTAAGAGAGTCGACTTTTTTAACTTTTAACTTTTTTAACACATTGACTGGGCACCAGTTGTGTGCCTGAAAGGGTACCTAGGAAAGAAAAACATCTGTATCCTACCTTATAGGTCTGTGAGGCTAAAGAACATATTTTTCTTCAACCAAAAAGTCTGCATTTGGAGATTTCCCCAAAGATGTACAAAGGTCCCAACTTAAGAGCTGTGTTCTAAAAAACTACTTAAAAGATAACCATGAACTTAGATTTCTGGGAACTTAATCTCTGCATCCATTCTCTTAGTTCCAAACAGTACCAAAAACAAAATCTGCAAGGCCAACACACAGTCAAGCAAGGGACTCTATAATAATCAAGTATCCCTTTTTCTTTATTGTTTATCTAAATTATTTAATCCTCTAATTCTGAATTATGCAAACATTATTTTTAAAAATTCCTTCACTGAATTTACAAGGAGACAGAAATTAACACTCCTTTTTCTAGGGAATAAGAGGCGTTTCCCATACAATTTTGGAAGATACATTAAATAAACTAGAATGACTACCACTATCAAAATCCCATGTAAAGAAGCAACAGTGAAAACTCAACTTCAGAAAGAGGAGAATGTAAATTATAACAAAAATATTATTTCCACTTAATATGTTTACAAAAATTAAAAAATAAACCTCTGCACTAAGGTTCAATGAAATATGAAGAAAATTTCAGATTAAACTATTTAATAAAAAAGTCAGAATACCAGGGTAGCCTCAACACAAGTTGTATACAGGAAAATACCAGCAAAAATAAGGCATGACAAAAATTTTAATCAGTGAGTGAAAAGTCATATATTACAGATTTTCTTCCTGTTTTATATTTCTTTGTGATTTTGTTCTTTAATGAGCACAAATTACAAATATGAAATAAAGTCCTATATATCATGCATGCTAACTTCTCATCTGTGAAATATTAGGTAGTTTCATAATCCCCCATATAAAATGGTCACATTATTTAGTAAGATTTAAATATTAAGAAACTTGCAGACAGAAATATTTCCAACAATGCTAAATAAAAATATATATAAAATTAATAATCATGTAAAATAAAAATTTGCAAGGAAGACAATGAAGCAATTGTAAGAGCAGAAATGAAAATAGTGTTAAGCTGATGTAGAGAGGAAAATTTTTCCTTTTTCAAAATGTAATGTAATGATAATGCTACCTGTCTTTTTGATAATTAAAAAAACTTTACTTCTCATAAAGGAAATACTAATTTCATGCATTTAAAAATATCACACAAAATGGCTTTCAGTGACTTAATAAGGAAGTTATATATTAAGACCTATTCTTCGAACAACAAATCAGGAAGAATTACCATGTTTGTAATTTGTAGTATTTGCTTCAGGGGTAGCATTTGCTTCAGTGTTGCTATTTATACACAATTCTACACTGTCTTAAATATTTGGAAGTATCACCTTTACCATATAATAAGATCTCTGAAATTAAAAGAATAAATGTACTTTTCAAGCAAATACATCAAATTACAGGTAGAATTGGTTAGTATTAGTCTATTGAAAAAGGAGTGTGTTTTATAATAAATGGGTTTCTGAAAATAGGAAAAGTCAATGGTGAAACTGACTAGGAGTTCTCTAGTGATTTTAAGATAAAACAGACTTTTTGCAAAATTGACTTTTAAAATATTAGAATTTCTACAGTAAATTGTCACACAGCTTTCATTTGACTTTTATAATGTTAGGTAAGGAAAACAGACTTGAGAAAAAGTAAACATCATTATAACTTTATAGCAATAAAAATTGAACTGAGAATTTTTAAAACTAAAAGAGGTGAGCAAAAAGAACCACTTATCCTAAAAATTTAAATAAAGAGCAAATAAATGTAAAAATAGGTCATAAAAAAGCAATTTACAAAGAGATGCTAATAGCCACTATATAAATTTGGGTAATCAAAGAAATGCAAACTACAATAACAAATATTATTTTTCCCATCAAAGTGAGAAGAATTTAAAAATAATATTCTTGGTAATTATACCTTATTCCTAATGTAAATAGGTACTCCTTTTTTGGAGATTATTTGGCACCTCATACCATAAGACATAGATTGATGTAAGGCCAGATTCCTTGACCCAAAAATTTGGTGCACAAGAATATATATATACACATTATGCCTTACAAAACATTATTTTGGTAAGAGAAATAGCAGGAAAGAGGAAGAATCTAAATTTGAATAAGAGATCAGATAAGCAAAATAGATATTCCTATGACAGATAATATTTAACCATCCTTCAGAGAGTTTTTCTTTTTAAAACTGGGGGAATGTAGCACATTAAGTGAAAAACAGATCATGAAAGACATCAATTTTATTACTTCCATGTAAGATAATATGTGAATAATTAAGCTATATTCCAAACATTAACAGGTGTTGTTTCTTAGTCTGGATGGTGAAATTAAGGATTGTTTTCCCTTTGAGCTTTCGATCAAGTCTAAGGGGGTTTGAGGGAGATTAATTTTACAGAACTTAAACTTCACATCCTTTTTCAGTTTAATTATCCATGATTCATCTCTTTATAAGTTTAAGGTATTTTAAAATATTTTTTAAAATGTAGTTGCTGATAAAATGTCCAAATGTAATTATCTTTCATTCTTCTAATAATCTCAACTAGATACATAGCCCATGAGTCTTGAAAGAGCAGGAGAGCATTTTCCTCAAGTACTTCTTATAAATTTTCACATAAGTATTATTTATGGAAACTTTTAAATAAACTTTTACATAAATGCTATTTTAATAAACATTTACATAAATATTATTTCAAAGATATGGAGGCAGAGGTAGAAAAAAGTAGAAAGATGATCATAACAAATTTCTGGAATCCATTTGGCTCTACGGAATCTGTAGTCAGCACTGGGTCATAAATCAAATGTCATCATGTGAATCCAAGAATGGAGGTCAGTGTCAATTATCTCCATATTAATGTTGTTTTTTTTTTCATTGCTTTTTACTGAGACAGAATTTCCCTTGATGGGATTAAATCAGATGCATTTAATTCTGTAAAGTTCAAAATTTCTACAGAATATAAAAATTTACAGAATTCCTCTTTTGCATATAAGAATCTGTTGAAAAGGCCATTTTGAAAAATATCCCTTAGCAGAATAATTTGCCAGATACAATTTGTTTGGCATGCCAAGAAATTAGAGAGTAATTTCTAAGCATATGTATTCCATGACAAACATAAATTTTATTTCAGCAGACTATTAAAGATTACACATAGGCTCGATACAAATACTAGAAGTTCATTTTTTGGTAACAAGTCCTTATGTTGTCCACAGTACAGCAGTTTCTTGAAATCTGGACTATTTCATAGCAAAGATAAATTCAGAATGCTGAGTGGGATCTTAAATGTTAAATGTAAAATTCAAATGTATTTTAAAAAAGTAAGCGCTCTTCATCAAGATGACAGTTCACAGGTGATAGGGTGGTGGGAGAACCCCAGGGAATACAATGATGTAAAAAAAAATATATATATATATATAAATATACATATAGTTTCACTTGTGAACTTAATGATAGTATGAACATATGCTGACTTTCAGGAATGCACATCTGAAACTTTGTAAAGTCATAATACAGTGCTGTTCCAATAGTGAATAACTCCCCCAAATTAATAAAATAAAATGTCCCAAAAGTATTGCAAAATTAAATAAATTTTACTTTAGAAAAAAAGCTCCCCTTTAAAACAAATATTAGATGCATTTAATTCTCTTGTTTCTACTCCTGCCCTAAAAATGCACTTTTGATATTTCAATCATTTTGAAAAGCTTCAAAATTTCTAACATTTTTAAGGTAGTAGTTTAGGAATTATGTGTAAACATGAAAATCCCAAAACACACATTGTTTTTTTAGTGAAGAAAGCAGTTTTCAGATGTCCTTTCTATCAGTTTTGCATTCCAGGTTCTCTTAAGGATAAGTCAGGAGTCCCAAACCCACATGTCTTAGAAGGTACTTTTCAGAATCTCTGAAATACCTCTAAGGTTCCATGACCACACAGGTATATGCTCTTTAGCACTATAAGAGGTGCACTCAAATTGTTTTCACAGAAAAGGCTGAAAAGAACTAATAGTGGCTACCTACTGGTAGTGACATATGGGTAATGATTTTCATGTATCTGTATTTAAACATTTTTAAATAATAAACATGACACATTTGATAATAAAAATGTATTAGTAGACAAAAATAATACCTTCTCATTTGGTAATTTCCCTTCTAGGAATTTACCTCCAATTCCTCTTCCCTAAAAAAATCTAAATGCAATCACAGAGTTACAAACACAAAATGGTCACTGAAAATTATGTGCTATAAGTGCAGACTGGGAACTATTTAATATTCAAAAATAAGGAAATCATTAAACAAAATACGAATTATCTAAAAGGGAATACACTGTAGAGCTATTAAGAATGTTTCATAAAGTTACAGATGAAAAATGCTGCGGCTACCATGACAACTATAAAAGAGGATACCATAGTTTTAAGTATATCATATAATCTCTTCTATGGAAAAAATACATTTAAAAAAAAGAAAGATGCCATCATGCTAAGAATGATTTACTCCTATTGGTGGAGAAATCATACATATACTTATTTGCACACTATATTTTCTCTCTAGTAAACCTTTATTTCTTTAGTAGTCAGAAAAAAAAAACTTGAAGGCACAATGACTTTACTGAAATTTTATTAAGACAAAAAACAAGCAAGCAAACAAAAAAAACTAGTCATACAATAAGCTAGGAGGAAGTAGTTCCTATCTAGTATAGTATTTAGTAAAACATTAAGGATGTTCACGGCATAGCAAGCCAGCAAACACAGCGGCCTAAAATAGTTTTAACAGTCTAAATGCTATTATTCTCTCCCTATTATGCTAATTTTATAAAATTAGCTACTTTAATTCATAAACCACAAAACAATACTACAAAGCTTTTATGAAGTATTATATTAGAAGCTGGAGTCTGCCACCACCTGTCATCCCTTTTGTGTGCGAAATTTACATAGGGAAACTAACATGAGAATACCAGTTCAGATGATGTAAATCTATCTCTAAAACAATATTAAGCTACTTGATAGAGCAAAATAAATATTTCTTTTGTTTTCTATTTTTTTTCCCTAAAATGCAAGCAGTCTTGGATCTCCCAAGTTCTGTAGAAAACATCATTTTTGAGTGATACAGAACAAGAGACAGAGAAGAGCCAATTAAAAATAAAAGAGGTCAACTGTTTATCACATAAATGTTTAAACTGAGTCTGAAGCTTTGTCTTGGGTTCAACCTGGGGGGAAAAACCTATATGCCTTAAAACACACAAACTTATATTGATGTTAAAGCTTAGCATATTGAAAAATGCTTTTATAATCAGTAAGCATAATCTACTAGATACTCTACTAGAACTATTCTTTTATACCATATTAACTGTCCTCACTGTAATTACTGTAGTACATTCACCAATGAGGACTTAAAATAATGTTAAATAAAACTTGAAAGGTTCCACTAGTTACCTTGTGGTATTTGAGGCATTCATTTTATTTATCAAAGATACAAATACTTATCCAGTTAATGAATGAAAATACTGCTTCAAAAAAATCTCATTAATAACACAGTGTACTTTATTGTTAAAAAATTCTGAATACACATTAGCAAATAAGTTCACAGACTAACTGCCCAGAGCTCAGGATGTACAGGAACTTTCATTAGTTACATTACTATTTCCTTGTCAACTTTAGTATCTCTGATCACCACACCAAATCAGCAAAAACTTGCATACTCACCACCTTAGATTCAGTTTCTTTCATATGGTAAAGGCCAAAAGAAGATGAGTTTCACAGACTAGAAATTTAGCTTTTACCTTTACCCTCCTGTAATTTTACACACATACGTGACTGCACACAGTTTAAGATCCGAGTGCCCCTTCATGGTGTGACCTGTGCCTGCAATTAAAGTGCAATGAACTCACTCTCAGAACCAAGTCATGACACTATGTCACAGTGCCCCCTAGCTCTGCAAGATATAGCAGTTTGAAAGGGACATGGTTTGAACTGTCAACCTCAAGAGAGAGCCAGTCGCTATCAGTCCCACTTAAGTAGTTCTTAAACAGATACTGTATTAAGACACATTGACCTAATAAATAACAGCTGACATTTAAATAGTGGGACCAGTACTGATAAGAGCTGAGAAAAAATTGACAGATTTGAAATTCAGCTACATAACAATGTAGTTCAAAAGTTCTGCAGACCTTTGATTTTTTGACATCATTTAGCCAGGGCTCATACGAAAAAAACACATTCAAAATGCCTTCTTTCCAGGGAATTTAAGGGGAAATGGTGTGCATTAGGCCATGGTTCCCTAGAAGAATGGAATCAGGTTCTTCATTTGAAAAAATGCTTGGGTGAGATTAAAGTATGCAAATATTTAGTAATCTCATTACAGCCAGGTTATTTATCATTATAAAGTCAACCAAAATGGCCAACCTGGGTAAATTTGTGAGAGGAAAATTTGTGACCTTGGTCCTGAGACGAAGGAAAAAGAAGAGACTACTTAGCTTCAGGATCAGCAGCAGAGGAACAAAAGTGAAGATGACACAGATACACACACACACACACACATATATATATCTTTTTTGTTTTTGTTTTTTGAAATGTATTCCTTCACATTAAATAAAACTTGTAAGAACAGAAGCTAAAAGCACTCAAGTTTTCAAATGTCCTTCACCCTACATAGCTGGGGGGGAAAGTCTACTTTATTCCATATGCAAACTCCGGTACATTCGTATTTCGAAGAGGAAAAACGGAATAGATAGGATGATTACAGGAGGGGGAGGAAAAAACCAAGACAAACTAAAAAAAAAAAAAAAAAAAA